>PYHW01010846.1:748862-792145 GCA_013186435.1 Turdus rufiventris
AAACCTCTGTTTTTATCTTGGTAAGAAATGTTGGGCTCTTCCTCCTGGCTGGAGCAACTCCCAATGGGATGCAGTAATTTTATCAGTGACACAGTGGGACTCAGTGGGCCATTAGCAGAAAGTGACTCTCTGGAGGAAGGATGGGTTGTGAAAAGATAAAGAACAATGCCCCACCTGGTTTCAATGGATGGCTCCTTAGCAGAATATCTGCCATTGAGTTAAGGATCACTGCCCCTACCCTCAACAGATGGTGATAGAATAGATATCTTTTATCACTCTGTATTGTAACCCAAGACACCCGGATTTGCAGCTTATAATCAGGTATGGTTTATAATTGTGAAATTACTGTAAAGAAAATTTAAGTTAGTCTACCTAGCCTTCTGTTTCTGATTTCTAAACTGTAATAGTCAGGCCATGAAGAATTCCTTTCCTAATACTAAGCTGGATGCTGATTGGAACTTACTTGGTTATTTTTTATTTATTTTGAAGGTTATAAATCGCCCTGGAAACTATGTTGAACCAACCATTGTGACTGGCCTTTCTCACAACGCACCCATTGTCCACACTGAGACGTTTGCCCCCATACTGTATGTGCTGAAATTTAAGGTAAAGTAACAGTGAGGAAACAGATGTCAAGGGTGGTAACAATAGTCACAAGAGAGATCTCACATATGCGTCACATCCCTGCAATTGTCCCAGTGCTTCAGGAGGTGTTCTTCACTTGTTCTACACTGTGAGATAGCCACTGTTCACCTCACTATTAGCTGCATTTATGGGAAGAGTTGGGGTGAGAATCTGCACAGGAATGAATTTCTGTTGTTAGTGTTGATTGTTGATATGTTCAAAAGCAGACTGTGCTTGGTGTAGCAGCGGAGGTATTGCTGACATGGTATGTGTGTATTTATCCAGTGCCATTCTGTACTTTCGCGTTATGGCTATGGTATATTGGGTTTTTTCTCACAGAGCTTCTTTATAACTGCTTTGCTTTGGAGAGTCATGGCTTAACCATTGGCACATGCTGTTTCTAGGAGGAAGAGGAGGTTTTTGCCTGGAATAATGAAGTAAAACAAGGTCTCTCCAGCAGTATCTTTACCAAGGATTTGGGAAGGATTTTCCGCTGGCTTGGGTATACTTTAAATTATTTTTATACTTTCGTGGGGCATATAAGATCAGTCTTTCATGTCTTTTGTAAACCTATACATAGTGCTAGTTGAGCTTTTTACAGCCCTCATTTTAGGGAGGGAGCCTTTCCTGATCCTAAGGAGAAATTGTGCCTTATCTTTCTTTGTAGGCCAAAGGGATCTGACTGTGGAATTGTGAATGTTAACATCCCAACCAGTGGAGCTGAGATTGGAGGTGCTTTTGGTATGTTACTTCTGCTTCATCAGGGTTTTAATCAGTCCACTTAAATGACTAAATATGAAGAAATCAATGAAGTTAATTTTGAATCCTACTGCTTTAGCAGAAAACAGATCTTGACTAGCAGTAGTTCGATTTAAACTTTTAAAAATACCTGTATTTGGTTCTTAAAAATTCCATGTGTTATTTCCTTCTCCCCTCCATCAAAGGAATGTAACTCAGACATATATTCTGGAGGTGTTTAAAGATATGACCAGATGGAAAAGTTTTAATGTAAGCAAGCTTGTGCAATTTTGTATATATTGGTAGGTTTATAAGAGATGTACAGTGTGTAGTATTTTTGTGAGAAAATCTTTAAATAAATTTTTTTGCCTTTATTTTTTTTTATATATACTTAAGGAAGTAACGATGTGGAAGAAGTATTAACTTTGCAATTTAAACAGTACAAGAATCAGCACATTCTTGTACTCTTGTCTTATGTTAAGAGAAAATGTTTTTAAAACAAGGTACTCTGGTGCCACTATGATAAAACTTTGAACTCCAGGCAAATATTTTTTTTTCATCAAGCATGAGGAGAGAGCTTATGGTGTGTGTTGTTTTTTGGGTGGTAATTTAGGTCAAATACAGGACAAGGGAAAGGAGTGGTTTTTTCTGATGTATTTTCATAAAAATGTCTTCCCTCCTGGAAGTAGTCCAGATTCCCATGTCCAAAAATAGGTTTTAATTTTTAATATTTTTGCTACAGGTGGTGAGAAGCACACTGGTGGGGGAAGAGAATCTGGAAGTGATTCATGGAAGCTTTATATGAGACGGTCTACTTGGTAAGACAAACCAAATAAGTTTAAATTACAGATGAACTTCCAAAAGTTCAAAATATATAAATTTTTGACTACAAGGCTACTATCTTTACTGAATGCGAGATAACTATCTCTAAGTATAATTGCGTTTTCTTCACATTCATAATGCAAAAAGATTTGAAGGGTTTTTATAAAGAAATTTTCTAAACTTTCCAAAGGAAAAAAAAGCAGGTGGTTTTGGGGTTTCCCCCCCCATTGCTTTTGATTGATTTTTAAACTCATCTGAAAAATTACCGAAGTGAGTGACAACCACAGTGAGGGGACCGTGAGGGCACCATTATTGCCTCTGGTAGGTGATTCTGCTGTATGTTGGTTACCTATCCACAAATCTCCTGACAGCCCGTAGTGGATGACCATTAGTATCCTCTGCTGACTTCCATAGCCTCCACTTGTGCTATCTTTGCTTTCCATGCAAGGACTTATGAATATGAGAAATCCCACCTTGATTTTTCTATCTGGATGTTCTCCTAGTAAGAGAGTAAATAGATAAAGAGAAGTAAGATTCTCCATAAAGGAACAGATAATGGAAAATGTGGTCTTTTCCTATGCATGGTTAGTATATTAAAAACAGAAGTAAAGTTAGTTCATAATTTTAAGTAGGTAGACTGCTGTAGAGAAGTCTTTTGTTAAGATGTGACAGGAATCAAAAGCTTATACGTAGGAAGTGGACTGCATAATCTGTCTCAGTGATCAAGTCTGGTCTCTAAATTCTTGTTTCTTTTTCAGTACAATCAACTACAGCAAAGATTTGCCCTTGGCTCAAGGAATCAAGTTTCAGTAACTACTTTATGAATGGCTGTGCTGTGAACCATCCTAGCATTTCAGAATCAAGCAGCTCCTAAGCATCATGGGGATAAAAATTAATTATATGAAATCATTTCTGTCAGAAAATCAGCTACTCTTAAATTTCTTCATTTTCTATGTTTGTATTTACTAATTTAGTCAAATAAGAAGTCTCTGGTCTTTGGGAAGAAGGGAGGGTGACTAAAACTAACTGCCTTGGGTCTGGATAACCCGTTGCCTTAACAATGTATTTCAGTACCAACACTGCCTCTATCCCCTCCCCACCTTTTGCTGATCTTTCCAGCAGTGTCTGTGTGCTGTGGGGGATATTTGGGCTGCAGTACAGGGCTATTTTTCCATGAATAAATAAAGATACGTTTTGTGAAATAACTTGGGCTTCTCATTTGTTTTTGAACAGAAATACTCAGTGGACTGTCCATTTTCATACACTGAGCTAGCTGCTGGCTGGGGGAAGAATCATTGTGCTGAAAGCACTGCTTTACTTTTCCTGCCTCTCCTTCAGAAAGGAGGCTTTCAGCACACATGTTGGGAGATAGAGGTCTACTGTGGTGTCTTGGAATATCTTTTTAAAACTTGAAGGGTTTCAGCCCATCCAGGTTGTCACAGCTCTTGTGATAGCCTATCACCAGACCGGCTGGAGATGAGAACTGGACATGCAGTTAGAGTGAATACTTTTCTAGGGAAAAGCATGTTGTTTACTTGTGTTTCACCTCAAATGAAAGTTTATTTTGGCCAATGGTGACTACAGGCAACAACAGCTCATTTAGGAGCCCAGCTGAGAAAAGATACAGTGCTACTCAACTGATTCTAGCTTTCCACGGAGGAATTTCTAAGGTTCTTAATGTATTGTGTCTGGGGATTTCTTTTTTTCTCAATGTCATCCACCAAATTTCCACAATCTCTGAACTGGCAGAACTGTTCATTATGGGCTCAGATTCTAGGAGTCTGATTTGACTGTTGATTTATTTTGATTATGTTTTGGTGGCAATGCCGTGCAAACTGGCTTGAAAGTCCACCATACCACAATGCCTTGTTTTTAATTTTAAAATGCATAGTCTTTAGAATTTTACATCTGTGTTGTACAAGGTGTTATGGGTATCACATTCTGTGGATCAAACTTTAGGCAGCCAAAGCTTTTTTCCTTACAGAATCTTTTACTGCCAGGAGTATTCTCTCATCTAGTTCTTTGTGTCTGGCCATTTCATTAAAGAACGTTGTATGTTAGCACACAGAATGAACTGACATACCCTAAGCAGATAATCACTAGCAGATAGGACAAAGAAACAATTCAATTCACAAATTTAATCGTTTAGCAAGTTGCACCAGTTTATGGAAATTGTACTCTTTAATACTAGTCTGTGGCACTGAATGTTACTATGAAACTCTTAACAATGAAAAATACCTTCAAGAATTCTCTTTTTGTGCTGCTTATCATAGTTTTGGGATATCCTCATGTCATATCTGTTTTTTCTTGAAAATAGAAGGTCTTTTTAGAGTAAAATACTCTTTTAGGGTAAAATGATCCCCCAAGTCCAGTTATTTAATTTAGAGAAGTAAGGTTGATTCTGCAATCTGGCTTTAGGTATGGGAATTCTGCTCATGAATGGAACAAAACTGGTGTGAGGTGACTGCGTAGGAAGCACACTAAACTTTTGGAGGTTAACTTGACATCTCGATATATAGTCCCTTCTTCAATACAAACTTTTGTAAGGGTTGCCTTACAGGGGACTCAGCATGAAGAACTTGTGTATCTGCTTCTTTATATTACGAGCAAGTGAGTTAGACCCACGTTATCTGGGCAGAGAATGGGCTGTTTGTAAGTAAGTTACAAACTCAGGTCCCCTTTTGTGGAGTATGGGAATTACTGTTCCAAAGATCTGTTATCTGCACTGTCACTGGATTGCTAGTGTGGCATCAGGGCAGGTAATCATAATGCTGCTTCTCTTTCCAGACAGATTTGAATTCCTTGTATGTGGTGATGAACAATCCTGCTATAGGATTAATTGGTTGGCTTGCTGAATGACTTCCTGTGAAGTGGCTCTGGGAAGAGTGTCTTTTAAAGACTGCTGCAGATTGTAATATGTTTTGGCAAGCATTTATTTAGATGCCTATCAATAGTTATGATTATGATGAAGTATTAAACAAAGGAGGTTTAAAGATACTATAAGCACACAATTTCTCAATTTCTGCTTTAACTTGCAAAGTCCACTCAGGAGACTGTAAACTGCATTAGCTGTCAGTGGGTTATCTCACCCAAGGAAAGCAATTTTGAGAATTCATAAAATGTGTCTTGCAGCTACTGGTATGTGCAACATAATGGACTTGCAGTTTTAATACAAATTCTATCAGCATCTTCCACTGTTGCATAAACTTAATTACCTCTGAGTGTGTAACACCAGTGAATAACAAGTCTTAAATGACATGTGATCAATAATTCATTTGTTAGCGTAGTATTGCTTACTGTGAAATGACCTTGATGGGAACACTCTTACAAGTAATTTCTTCTTGCCATATTATTACCTAAAGAAAAGTAAAAATTCTACTAATATTTTTTGCTGATAAACAGAGAAATTGCTTTTTAAATGAAATATGATAATGGGAGTTGTAGGCTGCTTCTCTTCTATCCTGTTGTGTCCTATCACACCTTCTTGCAGAGGTGACGATTTTCAGCAACCAAGGATACGATGTGCCAGTAATAGGTCTCAGCTTGGGATTTTGCAGAAAGTGGTTCTGCAGTGCTGATTTTAAAGCAATTGGGAAAGTATTCACGATTTTCTTTCAGCAATAATACACCAGCCCATTTATGTTGTATCACGTTCTTTTCATGCAGTGTTTTCATCATTCTGTGCTGTTGCTGGGTAAGTTCAAAACCACATGGCTGCCAGAACTTGATTTGTGGCATCGATGTTTCTGTATGAGAAATCATGTGTACAGGTGCTGCATTCAAGACTTGTTAGGTGTACTAACCCATTTGTGTCTCTGCATTAATTTCATTAGTAACTGTGAAAAAAGTGTAAATTACAGGAGACTTCTGTGCCTGGATTTTCTTTTGAATTGCCGTCTATTTTGGTCCTGCACAAAGGTGTTGGTCGTGTATTGCACAAGTGTGTCCTTTTCCTAAGTGGAAGCAGAAAAAAAATATAAGGCTTATAATACAGGGGTAAAATTACTTAATCACACAGAATGAATTTCTTGAGTAAAAACAGTGATTTAGTAAGGATTTTTTTTTAGTGTCTTATCTTTTGTGTTCCCTAATCAGCTAGCCATGCTGTCATGTGGTACATGCTTGGTGTTTGACAACTAATGGATTAATTGCATTCAGTGTCACTGAAGTGCTGCTTGAAATGAGAAAGTATCTTGGCTCACATTTTGAACATGGTTATCCTATGCATAGCTGGTACAAAGGTAAGTACTGTCTTATATAATAGCAGTCTTTTCTTTCAGCTAAATTACTAGCACTGATTTTCCATACAGCTCGTTACTTTCCTCCAAATAACAGGAAATGCGTGTGCATTTTGGACAGGGACTTAGATAGCAGAACCTTTTTAAAAACCTTTGTGTTCCTCCTGGTGTCGCTGTTGGTCAGGCTAAAGCCTGCCCAAGGGCAGCCTTTGCAGTTGCTAGCCAGCTGTGTAGAACACAGACCTCTTTGTCTGAATGTTTTTTATGTTCCAGTACATCTGGGACTGCTGCCTCTGAGCTAGTAATTAAATACACTGTATTCTGCAAAAGCCTCAGTTGATTAGTGCAATTTTTATATAAAACATTAACTCCAAAAGCCAAAGGTTAAAAATAATAGCGTTTCAGCCAGCGAGAACAAATGGTTTAATACTTACTTTACCCAGTATGCTCCTGCTCTCTGGCATTACAGCTCTTTTCCTGCAGCCTGATTTCAAGGTGAACTTACGAAGAACAAACAGCTCAAGTTAGATCTCTGAATTTCAGAGGAAGGCACATCCTTTCATTATATTTAAGTCTGGAAAACTGGCAGTATGTGGCAATTGTGTTTCATGCTTCCCTGACGCTCTCCTTACAGGTGTTCCAAACCTCCTTAGCTGTGATAGTGAAGCTAACATCACCTGCTCTTGTTAAGCAGAATGTTAGAGAGGTAATGAAATGGCAGTATGGAGTTTAAAAATGGGAGATTCGGGAGGGACAGGATAAATTTTAGTTCTCTTGCTTCTAAGGATTTTTGGTTAAACCACGAACTTACTAAATGATTATTGTCTCCTGTCTTCTGAGGGTTATATAAGGCCACTTATTCACTGGCCTGATTTAGACTGACCTATGATACAAACTGCTCAGTCCAATGTGGCAGCTGTACTAGAAACATGTCTAAAAAGTGTAGCACATACCTCTTGTTGTATTTTGTCTACCTACATTTTTTACCACAATTACTGATATTTCTATTAACACATTTACCACAAGAAATGTGTAGTATTCTTGTAGACTCCCAGAATATAAACCTCCTTCTAGCTCCTGTGTGGCTGTTTTCACTTAACACTGTATGTGTTCATGATTAAGTATTGGAAAGATGGGGGCTATCTGTTTGCCACAGTCTTCTCAATTTTACCTAGACAGCAGTTGATTTATCATCTTGGTTTAAAGCAGAAGAAATAGCAGAATAAGGTTATAGTGATGTTTCTGAAATATTGTAAGTTAAACTATCCTCTGAAGCTTTGCTGTTGTAGTAAGTCCTTGTAGGTTAAAAAAAAAACAATTTGAGGACTTAAGCTTGGCTTAACCAACACTGGGTGCTGTGACTCAGTTTTACCAGCTGGTTTTCTTCCCATAATTTCCAGTTAGCTGTGTTCCTGATCTATTTTTTTTTCCCTTGCCAATTTAATGTTGAAGTGGCTCCCTGCAAAGTCTGAAATGTACCTCAGTTTTGCTGGAGGATGTGTTGTAAGGCACCAACCCATCGTTGGTGCTACAGAAAATGAAAGGGCCTTGAAAGTGAGGATGAGGAATTCAAAATCACCAGAAAAGATGATGAAGCCAATGTGAAAGGCACAAACAGGATTTTACCTACTGGCACCAAGATTTTAACTGCTGGTTATTACATTTGGAATGCTGGGGAAGGTCAGACTATTGCAAGTGGGAGGTGGGGCAGAGTGCACAAAATAGAATTAATTGAAAGAGTGTGATTTTAAGTATATGAAAATATAAGAGGATTACTGTGTGAGGAAAATGCAGGGAATGGAGGCAGATGTAGTTTAAGCTAGCACATAAGTTTGTATTTATGGCAGACGAGACAGATAGACATATTCTCTAAGGCACAGTATCACCCCAAACCTCCAAATCTGTTCAGAATTCATTGATTGGAGGATGAATCTAAAAGACTGTCAATATATTCTATTGTGGTTAAGGAAAAAAACCTCACCAAGACAACAGAGGAAGACATCTCAGAACAGAAGAAACATTGTTTTGATGGTTGCGTTCCTCTCAATGTGTTCTTTGCTGTAAAAATTGTCCCAATGTCATGAAGCATGTTTTGTCAAAAAAGCCTCAAGCCAAAACACCACACCAGTCTCTTTGTTCTGTGTTTTTAAAAAATCATCTCTGATGTTGCAAACCATGCGTTTCAAATCTCTGTGAGATTTATGTCAGCCATTGTTTGTCTAAGACTCTGGCTTGCATGCCGATCATATCATTTTCTCTTCCGGCTGTTCACTGCCTTCTTCTTTATGAAAAAATACTGAAAGTTCACAGAAAGGGTAACCCTTCCTTGTACTTAGCCTGTGTTATTCCTATGGGAAACAATAAATTTGAAGAATACTGTGCACAATTCTTTCTTGAGTTCTTCACTCTAAAAATTTCGTAATTAATTGAGAAGTTTGTAATTCCTCGGAGTCTTAACTTGTTTCTTAGTGGTTTTTGTTGAAACTGGGATAAGACCGGTATTTTGGAGTCTGCTGAATATGCAAAAGATGAATTATTTTCTTGGTTTTCAATGTCTTTCAGCTACTCAGAAAACAAATTTTGAATTCTGTATTTAAGCTGCTAAGAAAACTTCTGCAATGTGGGTTAAACATGGAAGTCATGGTCTTTCATGATTTGCCTGACAGAAATTGGACCAAGTTCTGTAGAAATGTAGCAGATATTATCTAAGTCAAAACAATTAATTTTCTTTCCCCCTAAATACCTGTAAACTGACATAATACTCTCTACAGCATCTCCATGAACTTGTTATTTTTTTTAAATGTTTTATCTGTTTCATCATTCTGTAGCTTCTCATTTGTTGGTACTAAGGGATGAGTCAACTTTTGCTATGATTCAGTAAATCATGAGACCAGAGCCAAAAATATTTGTGCTCTTTCTTCTTCTGAATTTTTACTGTTTCTGTATGTGTAACTTGATCTAATTACTCGAGATTTGCTGGGAATAGAGAATCTGAATCTACCAGGCCACTTAACTAAGACTCAAGATATTAATTTTTGCTCTCTTCCACCCAGGCAAGATAAATACATGAGTGCAGCCAACACACAAAACTCTGGTTCTTCCCAATCTTTTCTGATAATTTCCTTCACAGCTCTTTCCTGGAGAATGGTTGCAAAAACCTGTAATTTTTTCCAATATGGTTTTCTGCTGTCCTACTTGTCTATGATTTCCTGCTGCCCTTCCTGCCCCACTGTGGAAGCTTACACCCACCCCGCTGGGGGTGCCCTCCCAATTTCTCATCAGCAGGGCTGACTGCCAGGATCAGAGGTACCAAATAAAGGCCTCACACTATAAGAGCCATAAATGTGGTGGCTTGATTGCAGCATGTCCTGACTGCCAGGCAAGAGCAATCCAGGAACATCTTGGGCTGAGCGAGGTCTGCTCCTGTCTACAAGATTTCCAGAGGAATTATTATTGCTCCATGCCACACAGTGCAGAGACAGATTTCACTATGAAGAGAGCTTCTTTACACAGATATGGTCAGAGCATTAGGAATTAAGTTTTGGCTTGTGCATTGCCTTAGAGGTTGGACAGGATTTTGGTTACACTGCTGCCTCATCCGGCTATTTCCCACACAGGTGTGTCCTCCCCTCTAAAACAATGCTACTGTCTCTGTGGTCCACTGAAAAGTCTGTACCAGTTGCTGTCCCAAAGCATTTGTCAGCCTGATTTGGTAAGTTTTCTCTGAACCAGGACAGGGAATCTAAGAAAACCTGTCTGTAACTGTTTTCTTTTTTGTCCAGGGATGTGTGTGATGATCCTATGCAACCTTGACCTAAACACAGGAAAGTGCTGCTAAAAGGAAAACAGATACCTAAAGCAGCATCCTCCACATCTACCCATAAGATATGTTTTATTACCCCAGACTCTCATAATTTCCTCTTCCAGATTCCTCCACCAAACTGATTACTCAGATGCTCTAATCTATTTAGCAAAGCTGATGCAGCAAAAGTGATGCAACATACCTTTGCAATGTGGACTTTGCACAAAGTAATTCCAGCTGATTTTCCTGGAAGAAAATAAGGATACTGTACCAGGTGTACTGGTAGGGGTGGGAAGCAGCAACACATGACCAGGAAGGTAGTGATGGTAGGGTGACAGTACTAATGGTCGTTAAGGAAAGCAGCTGCTGCCAGTTTGGACAATAGTCACAGCTGGCTTCACTTGAGCACTTAATGTCAGAGGGGATGGACATGTGCATGAATCTGAAGTGACTCAGGCAGATGAATGACTGAAACCTTAAGGATCAGGCAGTGATGATTTCTTCACATTCATTTTTAATCTCAGGAAAGACACCAGTGTGGTGTAGAAGCCTAACTTACTGCTGCTGACAGATCTGGTCTATTGTCTGTGGCTGTGGCTCCCTGGGAAAGCCCAGAGGTACAGGACATGTGTGCAGAGAACTGTCTTCAGAATATTCTTGCAGTTTCCACTGCTGCTTCTCTTCACATGGAATTCAATTACAGAAACAATAGAGTAAAAAAGTTGTAATGTCAGCAAAGCTCCTAAAGCATTATTTTAGGCATTGCACAACATGCCTGCATTTGATACCGGGCTCTTCTACAGACTCTTATCCATATCTCTGGTGGAAAGTTTGCTGGTCTTGATCAGCTTTTAGATCCAGGCTATATCATGTAGAATAAGATGGGAAATGGAGGCAGAGGATGGTCTATATGCAGAAGAAGGGAGTAGCTAAACTCTAGAGCTCTCAATATTCATCTACAAGCAGTCTCATACCCTTAGTCCTAAACCCAACACAAATCTTGTACTTTCTTAGTTCACTTAGACCCCAGCCCACTGGGGCTGTTTTTGTGGTAGTATTTGCTGTGATGGTCAAAGAGTGATTGCAGAATCAGAAATTAATGAAGGGACTTGGAAAAGAAGTGTAGAAGATGTATTCATACAAATGAGAACTTGGTCTTTCACATAGCATTCTTCCTTATAGCCATTACTGTTGATCAGAGTCTTTAGAAGTGTGACTATTTTCAAGTCAGCAAATGTAGATTATATTGTTTCCCTCATGTATGCTGTCAATGGCATAAATTAAAACAGTTTTTGGGAAAAACATAGAAGGACATCTCTTTCTGCAAGTATCATAACCCAGTGTTGAGGCATTATTGTTTCATGATTCATTTGTGAGAGAAAGTTTGTGGTTCATTACATACGTCATGGAAACAGCTGTTGGTACAACCTGACTTTCTTCCCACATTGCCTTTGCTCTGGAAGGGGCCCACATGTACACATTGCCATGATAGCCAGCTATAAGTGCGGAAAGAATTCAGAGCTGTTTTTTTGCCCTGCATGCCAGATTCAGCATGTAAGGTTGTAATTAAGTTACTCATTACCTTCTCTTCTTGGAAGGAGCCTTTATTCATCTACCTGTAGATAGTGTGAAGAGCTGATTTTTAATTTTGTACTTGACAGCACATTGGAATGATTTTTCTTTAATCTCCTGCTAAGCACTGTTAAAATGCCTAGTCAGTGGAAAATTACCTTATCAATACCATTAAGTGAGAACAGGAGTTGAAGAAGCCTTTATTGTACAGTCCAAACTACCTGCATTGCCAAAGACTATAAAATCCCTGCTATGAAGCTCAACGAAGAATATCACACCTCCAGAACATGATGCAGCTACTGCATCATCATGACATGAGTGTGCTGTTTATGTAAAGCTAGGGAAAGGTATATTTTCAAATTTAAGAACATAATGAACATTTAATTACAGTAATTTCATGACTATAAGGCACACCCTTTTGACTAAAATTTTGGTCCAAACCCAGAAGTGTGCCTTATAGTCCGGTGCACCTTATATAATGGACAAAGTTCGGAAATTTGCCAACCCAGAAGGGTGAGCTGCGAGCTGAACCACAGCCGAAACAAACCCCAAACACTGACAAAGTGCCTTGGGTTACAATACAGGATGTGATCAAAGTATCTATTCTATCACTGTCTGTTGTGACCAGGTGGGGCAGTGATCTTTATCTCTATGTGAGATACTCTGCTAATGAGCCATCCATTGAAACCAGCAGGGCCTTGTTCTTTATCTTTGCACCCCCCAGCCTTCCTCCAGAGAGTTATCTTCTGCTACTGGCCCACTGAGTCCCACTGTGTGACTGAGAAAATTACTTTATCTCATTGAGAGTTGCTCCAGCCTGGGGGAGAGCCAAGCCTTTCTTACCTAGATAAAAACTGAAATTCTAGGACACCGAGTAGCCCTTTCTCTACTGGATTCTAGAAAAAAATGAGATTTCTCCACATCACTGCTGGACCTTTAGAGGGAAACTGCACCTTCTACAGGAGCACTGTTTCAACTAAACCACATCTGTCACTGCAAGAAGACTGAAGCCACTATTTAATCAAACTGCTACCAGCACCCTGCCTGACGGGGTGTCAGGTTGTACTCTGACTTTGTCAGGCTTTGGAGTTTGTTTCTTTTTAGTACTGTATTTCTATTTTAATTTGCTTAGATAAGCACTGTTATTCCTAATGCCCATATCTTTACCTTAGAGCCCCTTGATTTCAAAATTACAATAATTTGGAGGGAGGGGGTTTACATTCCCCCTTTCAAAGAGAGGGTCCTGCCTTTCTTAGCAGACACCTGTCCTCCAAACTAAGACACAAAGTAGCAGTCTCATTAAATTTTGGTCTGAACCCAGAAGTGCACCTTATAATCTGGATGCGCCTTATATATGGACAAAGTTCGGAAATTTGCCAACACAGAAGTGTGAGCTGTGAGCCAAGCCAGGACCCATGGGAGTTGCAGCCATGTAGGGGGAGCTGGGAACTGCAGGAGCCGCTGCCGCTGGCTGGGGTGTCGCCGGGACCCGGTGCGGCTGCCAGCCAGGGAGATGCTAGAATCTGCCACGGCTGCCAGGCGGGGGAATGCCAGGACACAACGTGGCTGCATGATGGGAACTGGGAGCCATGAGCCTTGCCAGCCAGTGCTGGGGTAGGCGGGAGTGTCGGGGCTCGTGGCACGGGGAGGGCATCTGGGGCTGCGTTTAAAGGCTACACTGATCTGTGAAAAATGTTTGCAAATTGAGCACCTGCCGGTAATTCGTTACTTTGTTGCACACGGTGCAGCTCCTCGCTGCAAAAAAGTGCGCCTTATAGTCCGGTGCACCTTACATAATGTACAAAGTTGCAAAATTTGCTGACTTCCGGTGGTGTGCCTTATAATCTGGTGTGCCTTATAGTTGTGAAATTACTGTAGTTTCCAAATGGACTTAGTACAGAAAATGGAAAGATAAGAAGGTCACATAGTAAAATACATCAGCAGAAACTCTACAGAGCTATCTAGACTGAACTCACAAAGGCTGGTTCAGAACAAGTCTGAGTATATGGAAGGCAATAATTTCTATGGCAACTCTCTTCAAGAACTGATTTCCAAATTTTTTGGCACAGGTGGTTTTCTTCAGTGAACAGGCATCCAACTCAGGGTGACTTTTTGGTACAAATACTGCCCATTGTGGGGAAAATAGATGAATCACTTGAATCACTTTAGTAGGAGATAGCTGGAATATTCTTGTCTGTGTTGTGTATGAAGCACAGTCTTGGGAAAGGCTTTACTGACATACCTTGAATTCCTGCTCAAAGTCTGCTTGCTAAGGTGCTGCATCCTGACCCCTTGTTTGTAAATTATGATAGACATGAAACTAGGTACAGGAGGAAAAAACTGCTTCTGATTATCAAATTAACCCTGCTAGTATCCTCTCGTAGCACACTTCTAATCAGCTCCTTCTTGAGATCACCCCTTTTGAAGGTACTACCAATAGCAGGTGTAGTCAAGGTCTTATAAACACTAGATCTAGGCCTTGTCACCCAAATAATTTGAGACTTAATCCAAGATGAGTAGACATAGTCTCACCACGCAGTTGACTAAGTTGAAACTTGAGGGTCAGTAGGCGCCACCAGGAAGAAGACCAAAAGGTCTGAAACAACAAATGTAAAAGTGAAATATCTATATTTGGACAGGAATAATGATAGGCATCATAACATTCCATGAAGCTCAGGGAATAAACTTTCCCAAGTGCTGTGGATTTACTGTAGGTTGTATTTTTTTTATTGTTTACATTTGACTGATTTTTTGTTAAAATCCAGGATGGCTTGTGATAAACAGGGAGTAACTTTAGAGACAATTAAATTACCAATTAGACAACAATTAAATGAAATTTACTGACATACATTTTTTGTGGCTGTTCATTGAACAAGAGGATATTATGAGGCTCTACATTCATAAAATAATACGACACCGATTTTAAAAAACAAGAAAGCAAAAAAACCATTCCTTTTGTAAAGTCTCATTACATACAACCATGTTTAGCAGAACGCTCCACTGGGTTCAAACCATAAACCTAGAAGTGTCAAATGAGATGAGTCAATTTTCCCTCTTGAGCAAATTTGCCTGTCAGACTCAGATAGTCTCACCAGGCAAACTGAAAAGCAGGTGCTGGTAAAATCCTTTCAAATGGCATTATTCCTCTGCTGCTTATAGAGGCATAAACATAGGCACTGAACACAAAAAGAACTGTTTGCTCAGTGTAACTGTTTGCATAGTTTTCTGTCTAAATAGCCAGCTTTTTCTGATCATTACTGCACGTCACACCTGCTCTGTAAGTGCAAAATCTCCTATGTATTTGAGAGTAACACCTCACTAGCAGTTGCAGTTGAATCAGCTGAGCAATAGCCTGCAAAGGCCTGGATAACACAAATCAGGAAATTTCTTCAGCATTTGTCAACTGAATATGAGTGGAAACATGAAAATGAAAGTGCAGGTGTAGCAGGAAGCAAAAAGCATTAACACACACCTGTACAAAGGCTCATGTGAAAGCAGTTAATAGTGTTAAATTCAGATTTACTCAAAACCACATACAAAACTGCTTGTCTTTCCTGAAAATGCTAACCAGATCCATGACCTTTGATGTTCTGCTGAGAGGGAGGCTCTCAGCAGATAATAAATACTTCCTGCCTAGAGTGCTAGCTGCATCCTGCACACCAACAGTACCATAAACTTGATACCTTGCCAGAAAACTAATTCAACAACCTCTCAATCCAAGCAGCCAATACAACTAATTACTTTTTCCACTAACTACAACTAAAGAAAACACAGGTGATGCGCCCCACTCATCTTCCACCTGCAAACTCAAAGCGTCTTCCCAGAACCTGGCACTACTAACTACTAGGTACTGCATGGCTGGTAGAACTCAACTGTTTTGGTAGCCTCTATGCTGTGAAGAACAATAGGTAGACAAAACTGGAAAAACAAACACACAAGAAGTTTTAAAATTGGCTTTTAAAAGCAGATTTCCATGCAGCCTGTGCAGGGTAGTACCTGAGGGGCAGGGAAGAGGTCACACTGAGCTGTGCCAGGGTGCTCACGTGGCTGCTGTGTCACCAGCCAGCCTTTCCTCCGGAGTGTAGTTAATTTTCCTGTGCTGGAAGAACACTGTGACACCTTTGTCCAGACTCACCTCCCCTGGCATGCTGCTGCAGGAGGCTAAAGGGCATACATCCACCTCCAATTGCTCATTCCCTCCAGTAATTATTTTGTTCTGTATGGCTAATGATAAGGGCTTAGCCTGCCTGATTTACTTAAGGCACGTATCAAGTATTTTCTCTCTCTGTTCTCCTGCAGAAAAGCACAGACTTGATGATGTAAGGTAAGCAAAAGGCTAACTCAGTTCAGCTGCTAGATCTAGCCAAGTTTTCTCATAGCTCCTTTGATAAAAGTGACTCATGGCATCAATTTTTCAACCACAGAGCTAGAGACTTCTGAAACAGAATTAAAGGGAAGGAAGAAGAGAAGGTAGAGGATGAGGTGAGAGTCCAAAGCATTACATAAGCTGTGCAACGATAGAGGATAGTAGGGAAAAAAACTGGGAAAAAACCAAAAATATTTCAACAGTTTTCTTGTGAAGCTGAGTTTTCCAATGAAAAGTCACAACAGCTGAGGAAGCAAAGGCAGAGATTTTACTAGGGAGAAGAGTAAAATCTTACAAATTTCTTACATACTGGGCTCAGGTGGAATCTTGAGCCAGGCAGGCATGTTAGAGCCTTCAGGGCCCTCTAAGCCTCAGTGTTCTGGTACTCATCCAATATCCTCCAAGGAGGAAACCTGAGAAACCTGGGGAACTTGAGGAAACTCAAAATGCTGGGGGCCAAATTTGCTCTTACTGTTACCATTGAGATCCAGAAAGAAGTCATACACAATGGAATCAGAGGAAGGGCTGCAGCAGGATGCAGTTCCTAACCCCTTGTGTTGGGTGCTGGGGTTTGCACAATTTTTTGTACCGTGGGCTATAAGCCTCATGAATATCACATTTGACCAAAACAGATGGATGGACTTGGGTTCATCCAAATTATAATATTGAGTCACTTGTTTTAAAAAAGTTTATTTAAACAAAGTAGGTACATTTCACAGAAATGGTTATAAAATGCATAGCATATTATAAACAATACTGTTACTTCACAGATAGTAGTTATTACCCTAAATATTGCTTTTTAAAAACTAATAAGCCTGCTTGGTGAATCAGAAAGCTAAAAAATCCCCATCTTAGGCACTCTGGAAAAAAAAAAACCAGTATATGATATAACAAAACAGGTGTCCACTTTTTCATTCACTCTACTGATTGTTTGTATTGTTGCACCATTAATTTGCCACTTATCATGTGGAAATACCTGGTCCCCAGAGTCACATACCAAAACTAGATTTTCATTTACTGGACTACAAATTGCACTTGCTCAGCCCATCAAAACCCCATGGAACTCCAAGGAAAGCTGACTGAAGATCTTCACACTGATTAATTTAAAGGACAGAGACCATATGAGTGGACAGAAAATGAGCAGTTTTGCCAAGTTGTGCGGGTGTGTCACACCCATATTGCTACTCATAAGCAACTTGCTTGTAAATTGGCAAGTCGACACAGATTTCAAACTTGACTTCAATGGAACTTGAATGCCCAGAAACAGACCTTACCCTTAGTGGTGATACAGTGTCACAAAAAGTGGAACTGAGCCTTTTTACAGCACTGGAGACTTCAAACATTCATGACTGTGCATACTCAAACGCAGAGGTGTCTACTTTCTAATCTTTGGGATGTTAGGGTGCAGAGAAGTAAGTAAAAATGAAGAGCACAGCACCAATCCATAATCGTAGCTGAAACAAATACCTGCTCATTCACACAACACTTCAGTACATGAATCATGACTGACATTCTTCACATTTGTATATGTATGACAATAGGCATAAGGTAAATGGTGAGGTAAAAGGATATGCACCAGGTTTGCACTGGTGTAAGCAACTCTAAAATCAAGCAAGCTATAAAATCCATTAATTCACACACAATAGAGAAAGAAAAATCCCCACATTTTTAAAACATAGATACATGTAGATCAAACCATATATGTTTTCAAAATATACAGATACATGCTGAAGAATCAACTGACTTTTTTGCATGATGACATGAGCTTTACAGTAGTTAAGACTTGGCTTGGACTGAAAATAAAGAAGCTTGAACTCTGGCCAGCAGAGCTCCTTTGGAACGGTTTGTCAAGACACAAGAATGAGGTCTGAAGCAGTCCAAGAACATTGATGTTTCATTCACCATCTTCAAGTAGTTTTTTTAAGTTGTTCTGTATCTTAGAAAAAGAGAGGGAAAGAATTGAGAGGCAAGAAATGTTACACTGCACTTTAAATAAAAAAGAAAATCAAGACATAGTCTTTAATATACTCTGTCTGCATGTTCATTTTGTCACACTTTTTATGACAATGGAATTCTTGTTAAATCCTTCCCTTATAATTGCATCAAATGGAGCACCTAGACAATCAGCTAGCAGGACATCTAAGTTTCATATGATGAATATTCCCTGAAATTTTCTCCTATAGATTGTCTCCTCCATAAGTTACAAGAAAAGACAGAAATAAAAATCAGAGCTAGAATCAATGAGACAAGAAACTGAATTATTTTCACCTTAAAATCCTGTAAAAGCCTCAAACTTCCAAGTCACAGCTCTATGGCTAAATGGATAATTAAAATACTTTTGTAACAGCTTCAGCCATAATGTGTGCACAGCAAAATATAGTCTTCTAACCATTAGCAGACATGTCCCATTTACCAGATTTAGTGAATTGATTGTGGATTACCTTCCTTTAGTTGCAATTAAAGTAATGTCAGCCAGTTGCATCCTTGAGAATAATTGGAACAGACCTAGTTTTACACAGCCTATTTATCCACTTTTCATCTCCTTGTCCTTAAAAGCAGAGAGGAGGGAATAGAGGGGGTCACATCCCCAGACACACATGTTCTCAATATCTCAGTATCTTGATAACTTGCCGGCAAGTGGTTACAGATTTAGTCACAGCTACTTTCAGGCTGTAATTTGAGGAGCCATTGTACTTCCTGTTCAAGGATGCCTCTTTTCAGTCCTACCTCAAGATTTCTATCCCAGATGCACACTTTTCTCAAGAAGGACATTTTGAGGAAAGGGAAGGAGTAAGAAGCACCTAATTTTATGAGAATTGCTTAACACATAAACAGGAATTTTCTTTTAGCTTGGTAAGATAGTGTAAGGGAACAAGTAATATTAGATCACATTTTCCCCCCACAATTTAAAGCTTTATCATTTGATAGACATGGTGCATTTTAACAAGCTGCTAAATACAATTAAAAGCAAAATTAGCAGAATTTTGCTAAACAATGTCTCGAAGTATGAAGTAAAGCATCTAAAAATCACAAGGTCACACTGAAAAAGTCATTACAACATATTTGTGCACTAACCATTCTTTAACTGCAGTGCAGTTTTTAGTTTTTAATCTAGATAATCTCAGTGCTCCAGTTTACAGTGCTGTGGTCACAAAGAAAGTAAGGGGAGACGTCAAGTTATACTAGAAAATGTATGCTACCTTTGCTGCTGCAGCCAGTTACCAGCACTTTTCACTAAGATATTTGAAACTGTTAAGCAATGGCAGTAACTTTGCTCAGAGAACAAAAAGCTGTTAGATTTCTAACCGCTGTTCATCTAGATTAGAACAGGATGTGGCAATATGCAGCTAAAGGCAATTCGAATTTAGCTGGCACGCAGAACACTTCATCACCTTGAATGTTTGGCAGATAAAGGAAGTCTTTAAGGCCCCAATCCTGTAGGCACTAAACAAAGACACCAAGACACTAAACAAAAAAAGCACACCACTTAAGGCTAATTCAGAACAGAAGGTCACTTCTCTGGGAACAGCTGAATGATCTAACCACCCAGCTGTCTATTACTGTCTCCAAGCAGAGACTATATAAGGGAGTGGGACAGTGCCTAGCCTTGCTGCAAAGGGCTGGCTGGCTTCCGACTGGAATGAAGTCTCCTATGAACCATTTTGCCAGCCTGTCCCAGACTGCCAGAAAGCAGTAACCTCTTAAATGATGTAATTTGGCTGAAGATTGTGTCTGGTAACCATCTGGTAAGCATTTTCCCCTTGTATTCACACTGTTATTATCCAGAAAATAGAGAGGGGTTAAGCCAGCATTACTCAAGATTTCCATAGCCAAGAGGGTAAAGATGTGGGGGAAGAAACCCCTTTTTGGCAGTACTTCTAAAACCTATGCCACACATGTAAAGAGTGATATTACACAGTCGTAGCTTTATGCTATTTGAGAAATTTGGTTGGGGGGAAAAAGGTGTTGAAAGACCTTGGCACAGACTCAGTTTTAGAAACAGAGGAAAACGTATCCCATGTAACTTAAGCACACAGGAATTCAAGTAAATTTTGGTTTTGTTCCACTAGTGCTTTTGTCATGCTTGGCCTGGGTATGTGTACCCAGCACAGAGCATTTCACCCACTTGTGCCAGGCGCATCTGTCAGGGTTTGGGGGCAGGAGGGGTGAGGTCTGCATGGGTAGCAGCTGTGGGCCAGGACCAGGGGCTGGCCTGTGCTGGACACAGCCATTCCAGCAGCACCCAGCAGACTGCAGGGCACAGCCCAGCCCCAGCCATGACAGGGTGCAGCCTCTCGTAAAGTGTTTTAGAAAAGGGAAAAACACCACATAAGGAATCTGCACGCCCACTCATTTGGCACAGGTTTCGAATTTAAGTCAGCAAATACATATCTTTCCAATTAGAGAATGGTAAAAAACAAGGGTCAGGTATAGGGAATTGTACAACTGGTGCAGCAGCATTTGTGTTACTGAAGAAAAACAAGCAGATTCCATCCACCCTGGGTGAAGAAGCTGACTACATATGTAAGCAAACACCATTTTTCTTAATCAAAAACCTAAAACTCCAACAAAAGTCCCAAACAGAAAAATTAATCAAATACCAATAAAGGTTAAGTCCAAAATCCTTAACCCTGATGGATTAAAAAAAAAAACAAACCAAAAAAAACCACCAAAAAAACAAAAAAACCAAAAACATCGAGGTCACTACATAACGTAATAATCACCCATGAAATGTCTGCCTCAGGGACACTTCTCCTGGTTATAAGCCTCCGTTCACAGCAAAGCTTTTACACATACCAACATTTATACTAGGGTAAA
Source organism: Turdus rufiventris (assembly GCA_013186435.1). Taxonomy (NCBI): domain Eukaryota; kingdom Metazoa; phylum Chordata; class Aves; order Passeriformes; family Turdidae; genus Turdus; species Turdus rufiventris. The sequence goes on from PYHW01010846.1 coordinate 769,843, forward strand.
TTTATAGTCCAAAAACTAGTTTTTGTCTAGGAAAACATGCCACCTTTTGGTATTGAATCTGGGGGTATCTCAACACTTTTCAAGATAAAAGATCACAGAAATACAACAAGAACCCGACTGGTCTATCAGCATCTGCATTATATCACACAATGTTACCTTTTCCAATTTTCTAAGATTAGCAGTTAACTCATCACAAAAGGCATCAGCATTAATTTGCAGATGAGATCCCAAATCTTGGCGTACTTGATGTCTGTCAAAGAGAAAGAAAAAGTAAATGTGACAGACTCAAAAAAAGAGGAAAGCAGAACTGAATACACACATAGATGGCAACAGAGGGGAAACATTGCGAACTGTATTTGTTTACAGAAAAAAAAAGTCCCTTCTTGACTGCATTTTTTATCTCATCTCATTCTCCAGAAGTTTGGATGGAACACTATACTATTTCCACTGAAAAGTTCCACAAGTTCCATATCCTGTGACTTGGAGGAAATCGGAAAGCCCAAGCCCTTGACACTGCAGAAGCGCACTGCATTAGAAGTGCACATTCCTTCCTGTATCTTGTACTGTTTGGGATCAGAGCAACAGAAACAGGACTTTCTTGTGTTAGTGTAACATCGGGTTAGGGTTTTTTTGAAGAGGGACACAGTATCCTGCTAATAAAAATATGCCAGAAGTGAGAAGAAGTTTTTTGACATTGCCTGCTATGTGAGTCAGGCTTACCCCACTTCTTGATTATAAATTGGTAAAATATAAATGTAAGGCCACATAGATAGAGCACCATCTCCTTCCTGCCCCTTTTTTTATGAAGAACCTGGCTCTGTCTTCTGACACATGCATGCAGTCTGCTTTCCACAGATGACAGCAATTGGATCATAAACAGCATAGTCATTGTTTGGTATGACCACAAGTGCAATGTCAGAGTGACATGTTTTGTCACGGATGGATAATCAAAGAAAGCTGAATTTAAAAGCACACTTATGCAAGCTAAATTTGAACCACTTTGCAAACAGTTCCATCATGTCTGAGACAGCTTTATCTTGAATTTTATTTTTCCCCTCTCTTTTCCATGTGGTGCTTCTCCAGCTCTCAGAATTTCCACTCATGCTACATGTAGGTTTTGCACTGAGTTTACAAATGACTTTTGAAGCCATATTTTTCAGAGCAGCTCAGGGAAAAATCTGTTATAAGAAGAGAAGAGTTAATGCAGAATCTAATGCTCAATAATTTGATTAGTTTTCTCAGCAGTATTCAGTTTAACTTCCTTCTGTCCTAAGACAAGAACAGGGAGCCAATACAAATTATAGAGGCAAACTACTGTGGAAAATATACATACTGCATTGCCTCTCCATTTAATATTTGCATAGTTTCTATCTGTGCAACAAAGAGACAAAGAAAATCCAAATAAAAAAACTAGCTGCTGGAGCAGATGACAGCCAGATGGCAGAAAGGCATTACTTATGTAACTATGGTCCCTTTCCCTATTTCCTCTTCAAATGCACAGACACCTGTCCCTTAGTGTGTTTGGATTTTGTTCTGATTTGACTTTGTGGTGTGGGGTTTTTTATTTCAGAAAGACAGGATATCAATTTCTAAGTGATATATAGACAACACAAAGCTTTATATAAGCCAGACAGATGTACTAGCTCAGAGTATGAAGTATGTTTCTAATATACTAATCAAATTACACTAAGACTGAAGACAAAAGTTACACCTTTTTCATGGAATCATTGCTCTGGAAAAAGATTTTAAAACTCCAATATTTTTCCAGAGTTTAGCTTACTCCTTAATATGTGAATCAAAGGCTGTCATGGACATAAGGCGTTCCTCCAGGACACTGATTTTATATCTCATGTAGAAGGTAGAAAGTATTAAAACACAAACACTGTAAGAGAGAAAAATAAAGCATATCAGTTAAGGAAACTTTAGCAGTGCCTGACAAATTTAATGTTAAGTGCCACTTAAATTGTTACTTTTACATGTTCAATAATAAAGGTATTGTTCTTAGAAACGTTTCAGGAATACCATCTATGGCATTCAGATGGTTATGAAAACCTCAGACCTGCGTAACTGTTTGTTAAGTGACATGCAAAAGGAATCTTTGCAAATACTTAAACACTTTTAACATTTTCTGAACCAAAAGACCCTTCACTTTTAAAAATAAATGGCCAGCAGGCTTATATAGAAATATGTATATACACACATATGTATGTATATGCCTATACATTTCTGGAAAGTGTAAAAGGCCACAATTCCCAATAACTTCCTTCTTTCAAATGAAGCTTTGGTTATATCAATCATGCTTACATTATATCAATCATCTAAACATAAGGAAACCCTAGTTTTTGACAATCTTGTTATTGCTAACTCACAGAATTGCATAAAATACGAGTATGTGGTTCAGAGATAAGAGCTTCTGGGACTTCACTTTGTGGAGGAACCTGAAGGCTTCAGACTGGCCTGCAAGGGAAAGAAGCAAGTCTTAATTTGAGCAGAGCAGACCAGCGAATATAAAACAGTGTTTTGAAGAATGCAACAGATAATGCAAACAGAGTGAAAAACTAGAAAGAGATCTTATGTATTATGTGAACTGCCATAATTATCTCATAATCTGTGAATTTATCTCAAATTTTTCCAGTTGAAGATCCATCTGTGATTTCTTACCATTTCGAGGACTGTTTCGGGCTTTTCCATCAGGCCCACGTTTAGTATGTGCATCTGAACGAACAGACTTGGCCTCAGGCTTGGAAACTTTCAAGTGAGTCTCCGTTTCAACAACATGATAATCTGTCAAAAGAAAGATTTTAATAGAAGTGAAATAGGAAGTCAAAGGAAATTGTTGACAGCTTATATTTATTGGTCAAAAAATTGAGGAAGAGGAGAATTTTAAAAGGTGTATTTCTGTACTTTTGGGTAAAAAGCAGAAGTTAATTTAGTATCCTTGAAACAGTTTACATACTAATTCCATATCAACACAAAATAAAAAGAAGCACCTAGATTGAAAGAAGATGTTGCATTTATAGTCCAGGTCTTTTAAAAGACGGCAACCCATGAAAATGTTGAAAGCTACTACTGAATTTCCTGGTAGAAGATTATAATCACAAAAGTAATCTCTCAAAAGGTCTGATTTGCTAGAGTAATGATTCCAAATTACTTTAATAGCAACATTAAATGGGGATAGTGCATCATTACTTAAAAAAGGACATTAAAACTCCCTTTCCTGACTGTCTTTAAAAATGCCAATGATATCTTGAAAGAAATGGGACAGAAAAACCTAATCACACTCAGTTTTATCCTCTACTTGCTTATCCTGCACTTGCTCTAATGATGCACAACAAACAACCATGAGTGACAGATGTGCTACCTTTCACCCTTGCTTTCATTTTCTTTTCCTAGGATGGTTCTTTGCTTGGATATTGGTTTTCATTTATGTAAAAAGAAGATGGAATGGCTTGAAGTAGTTACTAGCCATCAGGAAGACAGCAAGTTAAAACATTATTCAGAAGCACTTCTGTGGAATGTGATGACACCGTAACTTAATGAACAGCACCACACAACTAAAGACAGATGCACAGCAAATAAATGAAAGCAAATAACTCCAAATCATTCTGCTGAACCAAAGACCCAGAGCAAAAAAGGAGAGTTAATAAAAAATAACACGACAGAAAACTGCTATAAAAAATGACAATATCTTCCAAAAGTTATTTATACAAATTATAGTCAAGATGGAACCCAGAGTACTAGCAGTTAATATCTTAGTATCTATTAATTGTACAAGAGAATAGTATAGGTTTTCATAACTTCAGTGTGAGCCACACAAAACATATATTGCTGTGCTCATGAAATTATGAAGTATGAGTTATGAAGTGAGTTTAAATCAGAACAGCTGCTAGTTAGGTGAAGAACTTGAGACAACACATTATAATGAGTGTGATAAACAAAGAACAACTTGGGACAGTATCTTCAAGTACCTTAATATCTGCAAAGAATAATATGAGTGTTTAAAAAACCCCACAAAAACACAAGTCAAAAATAACCCTGATGACCAAAAGCCACCACAGTACAAAATGCTATTCGTGTAGATCAGAAGTAACACTGAACTACTTTAGAATGGGGTTTGATTGTTCATTTTTCTTTTGTGTTTTAAAGCATGAACAGCACCTACATTCTATCTCTGCTTGCATGGCTAAGCAACTGGAACCAGTAGTGACAATTTAGATCTGCTGATGACCACGCATTGCCTGAGTCTGGATTGCAGAGGACTATAGTAACAGAAATGTAGGTACTGAGGCCTTGAGGAAGACATCAAAATCCACATAGTCTTCCAGGACCGTGGAGAATCTAGATTCCACATCAGAAGGGGATACAGAAGCAAAAAGGAGAGCTAGTCCATTCTCCTCATTCACCTTGGAAGCATTCCAACTCCGGTGTCTGTGAGCCTGTGCTGCTGGACTCTTCCATCTCTTGCCTTCGTTGCTGCACTATTCCATCCAGATCAGAATAATCTTCATTGAAATCCTGATGGGAAGAATGAATCACAAAAAGGCTCAGCCATATTCTAAATCTAAACAATCTAATTTTCTCTAGAATCTGAACCAAAGGTCAAAGGTTTAGAATTGTTTAACCAGGAATAATCTATGATAGCAAGATGTTGAGATCAAATTAAAAAATAAGCTCCATAAGATTACCAGAATTCAAGCTTCATTTCCTGCCTTGTCTATAAGAAAGACTGTTAAGGTAGCAAGTTGTCAAGTCCAGGACAAGCACTAATATACTTAGACTCTGGCCATCATATGTGGCTTCACAGCTCTTTCAGATGACTGAACTGTTTTATAGAGGAAGGCTTGCTACTAGAAACACTTCAAAAACTGTTCATGGCAGACTTTACGTCAGTGCAGTGAAATCTGACTGCTAGACAGAGATATGAAAAACATACAGACCTCGAATAAATCCAAAGCATATGCATGTACATAAACTGCATGTCACCAGATAATTATGCTAATTATTCCAACTGTTTTCTAGCATTAGAAATTCATGGAAATTTTAGAAACAGATGTAATGATTTCCTTCAGTTTCCATTCTTCAGGCATTATAGGTGCCATGCAACAAAAGAACAAACTTCTAAGCCATTTACCAGGGGCAGAGTTCTAGGGCGATCAGCCCTGAAGCTGTTTTCTGCAGAAGAGGGATTTGGACTGTTGCCCATGCTTGTATCCTGAAAAAAAGCAGCACTGTTAACAAGGAACACAAGCTGAAAGTACCTAGTATTTCACAGCAGGATAGCAATAATAATGAACAAAAAACAACATACCATCTTTACTGCCACTAATACTTACGTCAAGATGTCTACAGATAGATTTTAATAGCTTGTAGGTGGTATCTCTGGAGAGCAATGAGACAAACATGTACTGCAAAACAAAAGTTCCATGACTGTTTGCAAAAGACATACACAGTCTTCCTTTTATCTAAATCAAACTAGACAGTTGATTTTGCTGATCAAGTAACAATTTTCAAGAACTTTAGTATGGCAGGAAAAACCTGCAGTCCTTCAAAGCCTATGACTTGAGGTTTATCACACAAACACAAAACAGGCACATAAAAGTTACCATATTGTGCTACAGGAACAAGAGCATAATCCAGATCTGTTCTTTCTTTTTAAAACTACATTTGCTACATTTTACCTACCCCTTAAAAAAACTGCAAACAAACTAAACCCCAAACTTGCTTTTATGTACTGTGTCCTGCACCCAAAAATTATTTTTGCAATGAAAATGCGTGGTTTCTGAAGCTGCTTCTAGGATAATCACATTTCCTACTGATTGATGCAATTACAATTCCTGAATATCACTGTAAGCAACAGTGTTTCATCTGTCTAAGGTATGTCTGGTTAGGTAAGAGATACAAGTAAATGGAAGAACACTGACAGAACTGTCAACAAAGCAGGTAATCCCCTGTGCATGCACCTCCTGACTCAGCTTTTTCAGTTCCTCTGGTGCTATGAATTCTTGGAAAACAGGAAATGAAAGATTACCGAGAGCAGGTGGCAAACAGAGATTCTGTTTTTTATTTACTCACTGAAATACCGTTGTCTCTATCAGTACTTACCCTGTCTGTCACTGTTGCTATGATCAGAGCATTTGGCACAAGAAGGGCAGTTTTGGTTTTCTTCAGAAGTGTCACTGACAGCACAGGTATACTAATCTGAAACAAGATCAACATAGCATTCAAATCCCAATACTCACACACAAATCTACATCACGGTCTCTCCTGAGGGCCCAGCCCAGCTACTGGGATAAGCCAGACAATTTAAAGATTTCTCCACTGCATTTCTGGTTACTATTATTTCATGTGAAATAAGAAATAGTAATAATCTGAAATCATATCTAACTACTTTTTCTTCTGCTTTTCCAAAATGCTAATCCAGGTTTATGTTTGTGTCTTCTTTTCCTAACCCCTCACAGTTCTCAAGACTACAGGCTTAGTGCACAGCAGATCAGCAAAATGAACCAATCTTAAAGCTGTGCTTCTTTGTTTAGAAAACAAATATTTCAGAACATATCAGACAAGACAAGCTTGCTGAATAATGAGCATGAAAGTCTTCTCATCACTTACAGATTTGCAGCAAGCAGGTGAGTAAAGAGCTTGATATCAGCAAGTTGAAAGTCCAATACTGACATACCTGCTGACTCTACCTGATTCCCACATGTGTCAAGGAGGCAGTCTACATTTACATTGAAAAGGTCTCAATTTTCCTTCCTGCTTTGTGATTACATCCAATGCCATTAGCTTAATGTCTGCTAAGTTTCAGAGTATTTCACTTCTGATATCCTGCATGGGCTCTTTCTGTAAATCCCAGTTTATAAAGGTAAAAAAACCTGGTTGGAGACAGCGAGTTGAAAAGCCTAGAGGTTTAGTGAGTTAGGCAAATATAATAATCCTGGATATGTATATAACATATTAAACATGGCTAATAACATCCATGATTAAGAAACAGATCCTGTTAAAAATACCTTTTGCACAGGCTCTCAGAACTACCAGAGAAATTTGGAAGTAAGGTAAAAGTGTCCATATTCAGTTAGCAATCACAGCACTGAATTAAAACATGCTGCTGGAGCAGAATGAAGTTGCTCTGCAAAGTTTCTTGTTAACTTTTGCTCAGAACAGTAACATAAAATAATGAAATGAAAAACTGTACCAGATTAAAAAAAAAATCGTTGTGTATAACAGTTTGGTTGCAAGACTGCCAAATACCGTTTGAACAGAAATCCTGCTATAAGCCACAAGAAAGCAGCTTACAATTTTTCTAGTTGGTTCAGTTCACAATTCACCTTAAAGAACTTTAAATCAGAGATGTAAACGGCATTCTACTGTGTGTAGTTTGATGGATAACATTAACACAATCAAAACTAAAGTGTCCATTCACCACTTGCTTATTGCACTGGTCCCACAGCATTAGATTGAAGGGGTGGAATCACTGCTTGAGCAGAATTACTTTCATCTGGAACAATAGTTATTTCAGAATAAAAGGTCTACCTGCAGGTAAATTGAAAGTAATTTAAAAGAGTAAAATAATATCTAAATCCAAGGAAGACTCAAGGCCAAATTATAATATATAGCCAAATATAGCCATATATAGCCAAATTAGAGCTACCTGGAAAGAAAGTCTTTCAATGCCTATTCAATCGTGCAGAAGCAATTTACTTTTGAATATACACAGTGTCTATACTGCATAGTCAAAACTCCTGAATTGGATAGCTGTTCAATGCATGAGAGCTTTCACTACGAAAAAAAATCTGCAGGTAGAATTCTTGTCAAAAAATTAACTCGAATGCATAGATCTGCTGTTTCTCACAATAAAATACCTTATCCCTAAGCTTAAATTGTTTTACAAGTTTTAAGCAATAGAAACTTTGTGTCTTGAAAACTTAGTCAGTGTATCTGACTGCTAAGAATGTTCCACTTCCTATCCAGCTTGATTTCCTCCTTCCTCTCACACATCATTTTTCAGTGTAGCCCTGATTTTCCAGATTTTTCTTGGTGGTATTCCTAAGAGCTGAACAAAGCTGTAAATAAATGATAAAGACTATCCCCTTCACTCTTAATTTTCCCCACAACGTTTTCTGAAAATAAGACTCAGAACTGAGTAATTTGCAACATTGCTATAATTACATTTACAGTGTTTATTCTATCTTATCTTGTAAAATGTTTCCACTTTTCAGCATATACCTAAGTATGCATATATTCCTGAATTTAAAACTCTGTTTACAAAGATAATTTCCTAGTACTACATCATCAATATTCTGCGTATTTTTTCCAGGTTTTTCTACTCATTAAAATTCTACCATATTCTTGTATAATGACAGCTTAATTGAAATTAGAAAGTGCTCCACAGTTTGAAGTGGTTTGAAGTAGTCACATTTGTTCATGGTGAATACAGAATTGCTAGTACAACAGCGTAAATTTTAATAAATTGCTGAGATAGCTGTTACTAATATTGAATGACAGTATTCAACCAGTTGTTCTTTCCTTTGTGTCACACAGCTTTCAGCAACACATACACCATCCACATTAATGTACTTCTGTGACTAACAGAATCCATTAACTAGAAATCAAAAATAGTCCTGGGCCAAGTGGTGGAACCCACAAGGTCACTATGTGCTGTCAATAATTGTAAGCATTCCTTAAATCTACTACACTTTATAACAGATGGTATTCTGTCAAAACAGTTGACTGCAGAGAAATGAGTAAATTTCAACCCTAAACTGATTTCAGCATTCAATTCACTGAATCTAACCAGCAACTTTGTTCAAGGATGCACCTGACAGGAAGAAGCCAAAGAAATCCATGAAGCAAACTGATCTTCCCCAGAATAGGTCAAAACCAAAGCAGTTTATGTAAACAAAACACACTTCAAAAGCTCCAGATCAACAGATCCAAGCCTTTGTTTTTACTGTATGCCTACCATCCACCACCAGGGTACTAAGCTTTAGGTGGATCACCAAGAAACACTACTTTATGATCATCCCAACAGTTCATATCTCATTTCTGATCTGCATACTGGGCTCGAAAGTAAAAACCTTGCCAACTTGTTTCTCTTATCCTGCTCTCTGTTTATGCAAAATGGGACTGCTAGAAGAATCCTTGAGAGAGCTTTGCTACTCAAGTCAGAAACCAGTTATAGTTTTTCTTCTTTAACTTCCTTAATATGCTTGGTCCTTCTCTTCAGTGCTCCAACTATATTCTTGGAGCCCTTAATACTTTTCAGCCTTCATTCCTTCTGCTCCTCCTCCTCCTCTTTTAAGTAATTACCTCAAGACAAACATTTTTGCAATTTGTGTTACATGGGTTTGACAATGCTCTCACTGCTACTTGTCAGATCCTGTCCCTTCATCTGTTTCTTTCAGATGTGAAGTCTTTACACAAGAGATTCAATCTCTAATAATAATAGTGTTCAGTTCTAACAACTTATAAACATCGCTTATAAATAGTGACTGTATTCAATAAAACTTGGAAGTATTGCTATTGCAGCCTTGCACAATAATTTGAACTTCTGGTGATGAACAAATTGTTAAGAATAGCATTACTGTTCTATACATAAACATTTTACTAACCTTAGTGTCTTTACCAAAAACCTTGGAATGGAAGCAAATCCAGTTTTCAGAAAGGAATAACTTTCCTTGGTACAGAATTTCTTTCTGCAGAGCACAGGTAAAGCCTGAAACAAATAGATATTCCATAATCTTGAATGCAATCACAATCCAAGCCAATCTGGCTTCTGTTTTGTTATTTTTATAAAACTATGATATGATTAGGTTTTTACCTTTTGACTATCATTGTCAAACCTCAAAATTTTCAGGAAGTTTAATACTGACAAGATGTCATAGGCCTAAGTTTAGACTTAAAGTATTTGAAGAACAACTGAAATGAATAAAATTAATAGTAAAAATTACTTAAATGTGAATAATTTAATGAAAGATTTTGTATTTAAACTTCCAGCTCTATGGCCATTGTGTAAACTAGATGTCCAAGAGAAATACAACACGTGTGAAGTAATACTGCTTTTACTTAACAGACATTGAACAAACTATTTCTCACTCATGAACTACTTTCCTCTCATTCCTTTCAAGAAACATTTGCTATACATGTCTGTGCAGAACTCCCTTTTTATAAATACTATAGATAATAGTAAAATATTTAAGCATTTAAACATTCCTTTCGTTACTATTGTTTTTAAATATTAAATCATCATCAACAGCAAAAACTCAAGCTAATCACTTGACCAACGCTGTCTCAAGTACTGCCTTTGTTAAGGAAGATTCAGGACCAAAAAATACTGCATTAGGCTACTCTCCAGGAATGACAAAGTGTGCTACAATTTCCAAATACCTGTCTTGGGGTGACTAAATCAAAACAATACCAAACATGCAGAGATTTAAATTTTCCAAGATTACAACTAAATGCCAATTGCGTGTAGATCAAGGCCCTGTAGCTCCAAACAACTGGAGTTATAAGTTTTTCAAATTTAGGTAGTTCCTCTCGTACATCACAACATTTGTTGGGTAACAACATTATCTAGGATCCACAGCCAACAACAACACAGGCATTAAATACTTACTTTGTTTCAGTGGCTCATCACTGGGAACATCTAGAAACAGCTTATGAAAGTGTGCGTTTGCCTTCAGCTAAAAAACAAAAAGCCCCACAACAAAAACACATACTTTATTAGACAGTCTGACAACCAAATGACCTGCTCCACTTCCGGTCCTCCACACACTTTCCCATTCTGCCCACTTGTTTTATGATAAATCATAATTTTTTTTTCTGTATGGCTGTTAACTCTATATTCTGCTTTACTCAGACTCTAAGACACTGATGAAAAAGGAACGTCTGTCCTTATACGGCCATGAACTAGAGTGTTGCTAAACAAAAGTCCTGTCATGGTAGTTACGTGTTTACTTTTAACCTATGTAAGCAAACAAAGGGAGTCTCTGTCTTACCTGATTTGAGGCACGTTTTTTCCTTTCAATCTTGGAGTCACTCTTGATTGTCAGGACTGGACTATCGGTGCTGCTCTTGGTTCTGAAGATTTAAGGCATTTCATATAAGCCCAGCCTCAGTTCATTGGTCTTGGTAAGTTACCAACAGGATGTACTTTCCCATAGAATATATTAATCATCTAGATAACTTATCTAATTCATCAAGAACCATGCAGAGATAAAGACGAGTATATATTTTTTTAAACTGTGTCGGTCTGCTGACTATGACAGTCTGGTGAAGGTCTCCTTTAAATTCAGAAGGGGTATTCCAAATAACTGACTAGTTGGTAAAGAAATAGAAAAAGTTCAAAACATTTTTACAGCTTAATGAATTATGACATTGCTTAGCTTCACCTTCATTTCTGTGCAACATGTGAAATACCAATATTAAGCAACCACATTTCTTACTATTGCAAGATAATGATATAAAACTTAGTAGTTGAGGTGGAAGGCAGCGTACAGAAAGCTATGAACTTGTAACATAAGCTGCAAGCTCATTTGAAAAGTGCAACAAAGAATAGGTGCACAAGTAAGATGATGGCTATGAACTGTGTAGTGTAAAGAAATCGTTAAGACAACCAGCAACCCCACAGGAAATGAAATGGAATTCTGAGTGCTAGTTGTATAGGTAGTTGTGCTTGTACAGCTCCAGCCATTCATACTGGAAAATCAAACAAAACCTCAAACGACTTTAAAAAAACCAAACCAAGTACAGATCAAATTCTCTGTGGATGGCTGGGAAAATCAGTTTTGCCTGTTTTATACAGGAGGAATTAATGGCATGGATTGTTCAGAAAAACAAACACAGAAGTGGGATTACTGTTTCATAAATCAAAAAGAGGAGAACACTCTGAGAGCTATGTGGCACAGGTTAATTGCATATTAACATACTAGAAAAATCAGGTAGCTCTTCATCACATGCCTCAGATGCAAACTGAACAGCAGAAGAATAAAACATATCACAGGACTCATACTGAATGATGTGAAAAATATGCTGTGCTAAAGATACAGTAGGGAAATAAAGTGCTACAAGTTTCCATTACTGCACCATACGAGTGAGAAGAGAAACCATGAGTGTTATGGAGACATAGCTGGAAAGAGATCATATAGCAATCTGACTTAGACACTGAGACAGCAGAGAAACTGCCTGCATATCTCAGGAGAAAAGAAAAAAAATAACAAAACTCTAAAATATATGAGTACGTGTATTTGTGTGCTTATGCAAAGTACAGGTGAAACTGAAACAAACAGTAAGCCTGACAAAAATCTTGCATCTAGCCTTCACCAAAAGGAATCAATTACAGCATATGAGAAGTAAGACTGCAACATTTGGGAAAAAAAATGATAATACATTCCTTCAAATACCTTTTTCTCAAAGATGCTTCACAAAATTAAGTGTTTTTAAAAAAAAAAAATTTGCCTTGTGACCAAAACAACTCTGTCAGGCTGAACACTAACTTTTGCACTGACTGTTGAGTGGACAAAGTGAAAAGGATGCAAAAGGTCAACCCATCCATGTGGGATTTTAGTGTCTTTTAGAAGTCCTTAAAATACACTCCAGTTCTCCAACAAAAGAAGAATGAGTGTCTTTGTGGGACATAACAAAAACCTGATGCAATATACAGCACAGAGCCCAAAATTAAAACTTACGTCATAGTTTTACCATGGACAGTCAATATTCCTGCATGTTCTGGAAACAGGCCAGGACTAAAACTGCAGCTCAGTTTGACTGCCTGTCAAATTGATTATGAAAGCAATGTAACCAGCAGTGGCACAAACAGCGCAATATGTTTTTTCCTTGAACACGAGAATTAAGCCAGCTCAGAGTATAAATTCTGTTGTGACTGCTTGCAGTGGGTAACAGAGTAATCAAGGAAGGTGCCTGGATTGCATAGTGTGCAAGCTAACTTCCACTAGGATATCTGATAAATACTGCCACTCAGTCTAGTTTTCGAAGTGGGTTGCAGCCATTCTAACTGAAGAAAACTGACATTTCTGACATTACCTAGCAACATCAACTTTTTTCCGGTCATCAAAATACTCCATTTCACTGGTAGGGGTCTGCTGTGACACAGTGGGTGATTTCCCAGCCTTTCTTTTTTCATCAGTTCCATTTTCTCCATCTGAACTGCAGGGGGAAAAATAAATAAACAAACAAATAAATAACCAAAGAAACTGAAGTGTGTATTACAGGATTCATAGTCACGTCAAATGCCACTGCAACATGTTGACAATACAGCATATATTAAAGAATAAAATTGTAACATATATTTCTGCTGAGATCCTGAAATATCTTTGTCTACTGTCTGGACAGTACTATACATCTGAGCTCCAGTACTGGAATTTCAGTAATGAAGAGTGGAAAATTGAAATACTGCCATGGATATTTCAGCAGCCATAAAATTTGTAGCTCTAGCTTCCGTTCTAAAGAGAATGCCTTGTTTAGGAAAAATGCATTCCATGTTCAGTACTCTGACTCAGATGACTAATGAAAATTAATTTGATTGGCAATCCAGGAGAAAAACATCTTGCATGATAGCATTTGGTGCTTAGCAGATTATTTGTGGCTCAATATTGCAAGAGGAAAATGGGTCCTATTTTGCATCTCACTTCTTTCTTTTTTGAGAGTCCATATGTAGAATTTTCAAAATTTTCATAAAGGTCTCTCTCCAAGTATAAAAAGCAGCAGTTTTATTTTACAAAAGCAGCACTGCCACCACAGTGCATTGTCTTTTCACAGCATTTGCCACAGTTTCAGAAATGACCCAGAGTCTGAAGGTTGAGCAATGTGCCATTAGAACCTCCCCTGGCTTCCCTTTCCATAATTTTCCAATAAAATGACAATTCAGTAAACAGAGAAAAAGAGCTGTTATTAATAATAGGGTGTGAAGGATGATATACTTTAAAATGACATGACAAATATATACACAGACTTGCCCGCAGAAACCTGAAGCCTGAGAAAAAACTGTAGAATGCTCTTACGATTAAAGAGGAAACCAAACCATGTTGACCACTAATTTAATGCCTGGTCTAAATGACTCCATTTACAGAAGCTTTCCATTCTAATGTTTAATTTCTTCAATTTTACAGCAATACCACAACCATCATGTGACACTGTCTTCACTACGAACAGGTTTTTTCTTACTAAGACAAAATTTTTGCTAACAGAGGTTCTCAAACTAATTTAATCTTCTTTTAGGAAGAGCACAAAAAGATCTTTTGCTTTTATTACACTCTGATGAGTAAGGTCAGAAGATATGCCTCACAACACCTTAATTGAGGTCTAATGAGCTGTTATCCTACCTCACAGCTAAACTAGAGCTTATGTCACAGGACAAATGCCAGGATTCTCAAGGCATCTTATATTTACATAGAGCAGCTATTTCCATATCTAAGTCTTCCTCAGCACTCTTAGCACTCCCCACCACAGAGGCACACAATTCCTACAGTTACACTTTATTAGTGCTGTAATCCTTTCAATTATACACTAAGCCAATAAAGAAAAAAACCCATTATTACCCCACAACTTCACTCTTGGATCCGCTCTGTCTTGACCACACATCATCAGCTTTTATTTTCAGTCAACATAAATGACAATTAAACAGGCAATTAATGAGATTCAAGTAGAACCAAATCTGCCTGAAAAACCCAAATAAGCAGCTTTATGCTGAGATTTTAAGCCGACAGACAAACAGACAACCAACTCAAGGTGCTCCCTGCAAACACAGGTGAGTTTGTACTCCAAAAGTCTGCAAATCATGTAAATGTCTTATTCACAGTCTTGCTATATTTCTTTTACTCAAATCCATGGGCTCCAAGAATGGCCAGAGAATACCAGAAAAGAGTGGGATGAGGAACAGAATGAGGCAAAATTGCCAGGTTCAAAAAAAGCAGCTTAGCATGGAAACTCCCAAGTGAACAGGACTACATAACACAGCATTGTTTACAAGATTAGTTGCTTGAGCCTGAAGCTTGACTGGGGTTGATTACTGCCTTGGTCAGCCTGCTATTCTCACATGGCAATGCTATCAATGATCAAGGAGGCCTGTCTCACACCTCTATAGTACAAATATCTTTTAAAAAGATCTATAACACAGGTTCTACTGCTCCCTAACACCTGTCAGCATGGTTAGCCATCTGAAAGCAGCTAGATGGAATGGGTTCAGACACTAGGGATTCAGCAGTAGCAGAAGTTAGTAGGGAAGGCAGAAAGAATGGATGAGGGTAAGGGAGTATGAGTTTTAAGTAAAAAAGGCAGCAGCAGAGAGCTCAGGCATGCCAATATGCTAATTATGCTGACAGCTGTGTGTGGGAACACTGAGTTAACTTGTGCCAGAACCTCTCCAGCATGCCTTCTGCAGCTGAGAACAGCAGCACACCTGTGAGAGACCCACCCATGTAACACATGACACATACACAATAGGGTGTATTCCAGCCAGCTGACACGGTTTCACCATGTCATACTTCACCCTACCCCCTTCACATAATGAAAAACTTATATTCTCCTTATATTTCTGATAATTATACCTCCACACAGCAAATAAGTTACCAGTAGGTGTTTTCCAAGCTCCGAAGAGTCCCCCTTCCCTTCCCCTCATCACAAGTAAATTAAAGCACTCCTCATATTTTCGTAAGTGAGTCAGTACTCATAAGTGCTTTGTAAAAAGAGCACAAAAGTAAGGAACAACAACAAATTAGATTAAGTGCACTTAAAAACAAGTGATTCTCACTACAACTGTTGGGAGTAGATGTACACAAAAGAACTGGGTTTGCAAATGTCAGGGCAAAACAAAAGAATTTGTGGCATTGGGACCATTGAAATGAAAAAAAGAAAAATATTCATATATTTGATACTATCACCAACCCTATTAAAATAATAGCTAAAAGAAAAGAAGTTATCTCCAATATAAAAAAAAAAACCCAGTTATCACATGGAGTATTTTCAAAGCCAAGTCCTGAACTTACAGTGGGATCATACATTGCATGTAAATTAGTTAAAATAAATACTAGTTATGTTTAAGAGAAAGTGCTATGAAATACATAAACCAAGGCAGTGGATTAAGTTCCATTCTAATGTAGTTCAGAAACACATCAATAAATTTTAAAAATTAGAGGAACTCCACCTCTTCTGATCTGAATGGTTTCTAGGAAAACAAAACTTTGTGGCTGACATGTGTCAAATTCCATGTATTGCACAAAATTTTCTCAATTTCAAACTTTCTTGTTTTACATTAACCTTCAACAGGACCTGAAAAATTCAGACTTCCTGTGAAACTTAGACACTACCACATTAGTGGGAATTTTTCAAGAGAAAAAAAGATTAAATACATTAACCTAAAACAGCAAGTTTTTCTTCAAATATAGTTTGACTAAGAAGTACTGATAAAAAAAATATGTGAGAGAGAAGTGGTAAAAGGCCACAGTTTGGAAAGTGAACCTCAAGGAACAACTGCTGTCTTTGACAACCCCAGTACTGAGCCAGTCACAAACACATCTCAGGCGTACACAAGACAGACTAAAATTCCAGAACTACATGGTGGTTACTGTCTTCAATTCCCTGCAAGCACACAAACACTTCTACAAAACTTCCTCAGGACACCCACACTTATCAGCACAGATATCTGCCTGATATCTGCTCTAGAAGTCAGAGGTCACAATAAGTTGTGACAAACCAGTCTCCCAGTCCACAGATCAGTTATGTAGGAGGGAAAAAAAGACCTGTTGAATAATCAGATGTCAAGTACATCTTCAATTGTTTGCAAAACTGGAGTCAAAGCATATTTCCCAAGGGTTTAATGTGACTCAGCATTGGTGCAGAGTTCCTTCTGTGGATGGAGCATATATATAAGATCATCATGTTACCTTAGAAGCTCTGTTGGTCCAGTTTCACTCGTATTATACAAAAAAGTATTAATTTTGCAACAGCAGTTAGACTGCTGTATTACTGCAAATGATCAAAATACTAGGGAAATAATTTCTCCCCAAATGTCCACAACCATGCTTGGTACAACCCATGAGAAAATATCCATCACAAACACAATGACATTCTGTATCTTTTGGTTCTGTTGGATTTATTGGGTAGCTGTTGACAGACTGACAGGATTTGACAAAGGAATCAAAGTAGTGTGAACAGTTCCAATTCCAGTTATTCTTGCTCCCTTACATGAGTCTATGCAGGTAAAGGACTGGGTAACTTTCAAAGAAACTTAAAGTCAAAGGGAGAGACTCCAAGCATTTAAGGATCCCAAATAAAGATGGCAGACTTTGGCAGGTTTTTAAAAGCAGAGAAGATGGAGCAGGATGAAGCAATTTACCTACGCATTATCCAAAAGACATACCAGCAACATGTTTCAAGCAGAGATCACAACAAGAGGGTAGATGGAATGTACCAATGCCTGGAAGCTCAGCAGGCTGCAGGTCACAGATGTCTTACCAAGCACTTACTTTCCTTGATATATCATGTGCTAGAGAAGTAATCATCTCAAACTACTTTTTCCTAAGACTAAAGTGCTAAAGTTTTCTTTCAGAAGACATGTCCTTTTGTTCTAGGTATCTTTTCTATGCCACAGCAGTTTGAACAAACCTTTTTTGCATGTGTAATCAGATTCTAGAGTGCTTTATCTGATGAGCTTGCATTCATACTGTACACAGTTCAATTACTTCACACCTCAACTGAAGAAAATACCTTTCCACTGTAAACTCTCCGCTATCCTCTCAAAAGAGGATTAGCATGGTCTCCATACTGGAAAAACTAGCAGTAGTGCTCAAAATGAGGATTTAGGTGTTGTCTGTACAGTCTGGTCACTCAGAAGCAAAATGCCTCCTGTAGCTCTACAGTCACGCTCCAGTGTTATGCAGCACACAGCACTGTTCATGTGAGATAACACATCTCCCAGAAACAATTCCTTAAAATAATGTTGTGATTTAATACTTTGAAGACCACTTACCATTTTTACCATGCAAATGGACAGCCAAACGTTGACTATCACTAAGAATCCCTAACTATCAAAACAGGCAGAAAATGAGCTACAGCTACTCTAAATCACCACGGGGCAGAAAGCTGCTTAACAACTGCTATAACAGACTTAGATTGACAAAGTATCCATTTGGTATTTGTATAATTCTGAGTACACATCTTGTACTTAAGGCTGAAATCTAAAGGAAATAAAGCAGCTGATTCTGAAGTGCAGGATTTTGTACGTCTTTTGTATAGTTAATCTACGGCCAGCAGAGGTATTTACGTCAAAGAGAGCAGCAAAGCATTAATGATGATGTGAAACCCTGTATGACAGAAGGTCAGTCTGTCAATATGAATAGGTATGAACCAGACTGAGATTTAACTTCCTCAGGTTGTTCAAGGAGCAGGCTAATTCTCTTCTCATGAGATCAGAGCCAAACATGGCATAATGGAGGCAGTGTTACACAGCTGCACATTAACTGAGTAAAACATGCATATGG
Source organism: Turdus rufiventris (assembly GCA_013186435.1). Classification (NCBI taxonomy): domain Eukaryota; kingdom Metazoa; phylum Chordata; class Aves; order Passeriformes; family Turdidae; genus Turdus; species Turdus rufiventris. The sequence goes on from PYHW01010846.1 coordinate 788,334, forward strand.
ATGGGCACACTGGCACATACACCACATGCTCCTCTAGGCACTTCTAGGTTTAAACACACCTGTAGGCACAGCTGGAATCTTGATGTCAGATGGCATCAAAAGAGAAATGAAACCAATTATTTAGGACTTCTCAAAACCTGAAACTAATTTTATATATCAAGCTAATTAACTGCAGAAATGCTTACTATGTTCTATTCCACATCTATCTCTTGGGACACAATTACTCACCGGTGAATAGTTTCGTATGTTTGTGTGGCAATGTCTTTATTAAAAATGCAAATGAAATTCTGGAGCTAATACTGAACAGAAATCTCTCCAACACTGTTAAGGACAGAGAAAGCCAGGTTTTTCTCCTCAACTGAATAGACATTTCACATAATAACTAGATCAAGTTTCACGCTGCCTTACCACTTGGACATCAGCAAGATCACTGTGACACTGCAGACGTCATTAGCAAGTATGTAAATTCTCTGCTCTAAATACCATCTATTATTAACTGTCTGTATTCCCTGTCTAATCAAAACCAGACCGCTATCAAGTTCCATAGAAAAAAAAAAACACAGAAGAATTCTCTGTGCTCTGAAACAAGAGACACTATAACAAGATATTTTACTAAGTTAACACTAGAACAGGAACACAAGCCATTTAGCTCTCTTGTCTTCTCAAGAGTTTCCGTTTCATATATCCACTTCAAAAAGCAAAAGCCCTCTCGTGTATCTTCACTCAACTCCACAAGATTCCCATCAAACAGTCTCCATGGGAGTTTCAGCAGGATGACCACTAACTGTTTATTTGAACGCAGGCACAGTCAAATCTAGCACACAACAGAAATCTTTGGCACATATATTTCTGGGGAGAAATAGAAGAAAATTAAGTAAAATACGCTAATTCACCTCTACTTTGGATGGGAGCACGTGTTTTTCTCATTCTTCAACCTGCTTGCAGTCTTTAGAGAAAATGTTTTCATATCTCCTAGTTCTAGCTTGCCTAATCTTCCAGCCCAAAGCAAGACAAAAATAGAACCACAATTCATAATGAAAAGGAAACTTGCAGTCTTAACTCACGTTTTTATCTTTAGCTTCCAGAGGTAACAGGAGAAATGGAAAAGAAAAATTTCCTGATTTATGACTTGCTCAGGGTGCAGAAAAGAGAGAAGATGCACTTAAATTCCAGGCCTACCAATTGTTCAATACCAAATTCAATTAAAAAGATAAATACTGTATTTCTATACAATTTGTATGTTCAATACCACCATATAGGCATCTATCAATCAGAGCTGTTCCTTAACTCAGGCACAAAAAATACAAGCATCTCTTTACAAATGAGGCCTGATCACCACAGAATAAGCATAAAAGTTTGACCTTGTTTCCTGAAGCTGCACCTCTGGTTTCTGGAAGAAGAACTCCAGAGAAATATACCTCAACATACTGCAAGATCTGGATGCCAGTTTTTTGGCATTAATGTGCTTTTGAAAAAAACTAAGACTCAAATACTTTAAAAAAAACAAAACAAAAACCGTAAAAAATCCCAAAAACCAAAATGGAAAAAACCCAAAAAACCAGGCACCTGCAATTATATTAACAACCATTATTAAGAAAGTGGTTAGAGATGAAAGTAGAGGTCAGGGAACAATCAACACTTTTATTCCATTCTCTGCTGCTAAGAAGTGAAGCTGCCACAAAACTCTTGACCAGCAGCTTCTGTTATATGATATGTTTAGAAATAATGACTCACTATGCTGCACAGAAAATGCTTTTATCAATGTACATGAGAAAAAAAAAATTTGATTCTTCTGACAGTTTATATACAAACAGAAGGAGGGTTGGATTTTCTCATAAAGCAGTGCTTTTGAAAACTGGCATTGATACCAAAATCATTGGTAAGATTTCCTTGCTTGAAGTGTGTTAGATTCCGTTCCTACATATCTTATTTACATTTATGTGAGGTTCCCTAGCAAGAATAGTGCACAACAAAGCCAAATGAAAAACAATGAGATGAAAATGAACTTCTCATTGAGTCTATCTACTGTGTTTTATCATGCTTTCCTTGTTTAAAATGAAATGTTAATCCAGGAGACAAAATTCCAAGTTTCAAGGAATACCTGAGTACATTTTTGATGTTTCATCACGCATTTCTCCAAGGACAGAAGTGAACCATTCACCAAGGATCTGACAATGCTGAACTTCCCATTATTACCTTTTCAATCTATGACTACTCTTACAGACCTGCTCATGTGTTCATGGAAAAGACCAGAACAATGTGGATAATTGAATACAAAAGCTACTATTTCACACTAGGAAATACTAGCTACCAACAATGGGTCTAACCAACACCAGTCAGAACAGTGCCTTTGACAGTGACACTGAATATAAGGAACCACTTTCCTTCCAGAGTCTTGGAAAAAGGTAGTCTTATTAGAATCTGATGTGACACGTGGTAGCCAGACAACCGCTAAGGACAAGTGGATTTTCTATTTTCACCATTTCTTTTCTGTTTTTCTATGTAACCATGACACTGAGTCTGAATGCTCTCAAAGCCTGCTTTTTCAGTCTGAGACTTTCCACTGGCCACAAGCTGTCCTCCATGGCAAAACACTCTCTCTCCTAAGCTGGCCTTAGCACAATTACATGTATTTTAAAATCTCTCTAAACTAAATAGGAATATATGTAATACTGTTATTTACTGGACTTTTTGTAATACTTCTTGTTGAGAAAAAGGCTGAACAAATCTAAACAGTTCTTCTCGAACTAATATAGCATGGATGGCAGCTACAAAAATACATCAAGAGCCTTTTGCCTAGGTGGTCTGACTTTCATAAACAGACTGAAACTGCAGCCAGAGGGTTAAACGGAGACACGTGCAGGACATGCCAGGGTATGGTTGGTTTTATGAGTGTGTACAGAACTGCCATTTCATATTCAGATAACTATAACAGATTCCTTCTTCTCTCCACAGAGGGCCAAGTCTTCAGGTCTACCTCTACATTCCCTGTTCTGCTGAAATTGTTTTTGCCTATCTGCAGCCTACATATTATTTCCTGCCACTCTTTCTGGAGCTTATTAGCATCCCTAGCCTTAGTGTGCTATTTTTCAAGGACACAGGCAAAGACAGTCAGTGCCAGGTAGAAGTTTAGTTAAAATAGAACAGGTCTGTAAGGAAAGCATATTTGCGGACATGGCAACAGCTATGTACAGAGCATAAAAATCATTTGTCTCAGCAGTGGCCTCATTAGATAAGAACATAATTTCTAACCATATGACTGCAACATTTATGGAGATGGAAATAAGAATACTGTGACGGGATGTTTATGCATCACCTCTCAAATACCAGCAACAAATCCTGCTGCCCAAAGCTGCAGTTATGTTGCCTAACAAACACTTCTAACAAGTATATAGATTCCATGTAACTAGTAAATACATTAGCCACATGAGGCACCTGGGTGGAAAGAAAAAACTCTTCAGATTCATACCATGCATTTACACATGGAAAAAATATTTTTTAAAAGCTGCTTTTATAACTTAAGCATGCACATAAAGTGAAAAAATTAGGAATGGTAGGGACAAAAAGGGGAAAAAACCAGAAGTGATCAAAAAACATCATCATGAACAAATTAAGGTTCAAATCTAGACTGGAACACTCCTGTCATGCCAAGAATTTAAGCATTTTATTTGCAAGCCTCTCCTTATTTAGAGATGGTGTGTTACAACTATTGCTATAAAAGTGAGGAAGAAGTACTAGGGAACAATGAAAAAATATGATACTTAGTATCACAGGTGTTAGTATCTCCATTCCCTGAAAGTACATACTTGCGC
>PYHW01010846.1:798109-832276 GCA_013186435.1 Turdus rufiventris
TCGAAGGCCTTGAAGTTGAGGTAGAACAAGATCTGCTGCTCTCCCCTCATCCATCCAGGTAGCTGTTTTATTGTGGAAGGCAATCAGGATGATCAAGCATGATTTGCCTTCAGTGAATCCGTGCTGACTGCTCCTGATCACCTTCTTGTCTTTCCCGTGGATAGAGGCCACCTCTATCCACAGAGAATGAGGTGCTCTCCAGGGACTGAGGTGAGGCTGACTGGATGATAGTTCCCTGCATCCTCCTTCTTGCCCTGTTTGAAGACTGTGATGACATTTGCTTTCCTCCTCAGGCACTAGTCCTCATTTCTATGACCTTTCCAAGGTGATTGTAAGGAGCATAGCTATGATGTCCATCAGCTCTCTCAGCACTCCTGTGTGCATCCTGTCAGGGCCCGTGGACTTGTGTATGCTGAATTTGCCTAGGTATTCTCTAACCCAATCCTCTCTGACCAAGGAAAAGTCTTGCTTCTGCCATTCCTTTATCCTGGTCTCCTGGGTCAGAGATTCCTGAGGGCTGGGTCTTGCCAGTAAAGACTAATGGAAAGGTGGCGTTCAGTGACTTTGCCTTCTCTGCATCTTCTTAGTTTTCCTTTTGTTACTGATGTATTTAAAGACATTCTTCTTGTTTGTGACATCCTTGTCCAGATTTAATTCCAGATAGGACTTCCTCTTGTTTAATTTCTAGTACCTCTGGTGAAATGACTTCATACTGTGCACAAAACCAGCAAGCTGGTTTACCTGGCGTTCCTTGGGCCTGTGCTGACAGAGCTGTGGGGCAAGCTGAGTGCCCTCAGGAGGGTTAGATTTAAGACAGCATTTGGCACAAGTCATCTTGCATGGTAGGCGCAAATATCAATGTACATATGAAAAATGTTTTTACTACCTGGTTAATACTCCAGTTTGGTTTCAGTTTGGTGAAATTATATTTTCATAAAGCTAATATGGACTCTGTGGTTGTAAGTACACTATCAAAGGAGAGAAAATCCTGGGGTGAGAGTTCAAAGTAACATGTGTAGATAAAATTTAAATGTTTTAATAAAATTAATAATAGAATAACTTCCTAACAGCTGACTATTAAAATGAAATAAAGGGAAAATATGTTCAGTAGAGTGGTTTCTTTTAGTGACTGTCTGTGTAGGAGATAGATGCTTATGTACATTTCACATTGAAAAGTGTATGAAGCAAATTAATCACCCTTAAATACTTAGTCTTTAGGAGGTGCAAGAAATAAGGTTCAGGTATTGTTGCAATACTTCCAGGAAATCTGTGATAAGAAAGAGGTGTTAATGGTGAAATGGCTCAAGACTGCCATAGCTGCTTGGGCACACTGATCCTGCAAAAAATGTGATTGCTGTATTATTTTTGCTAGACTGTGGGTTTAATTGGCTCCAGTACAGGAAATTTTAAAGACTATGTGCTAAGATGCATAGAAAGGAAGACATTTAAAATGGCTGTGTTTCTGGGAGACACCATTAACTAATATTCATGTAGTATTTAGTGTAAAAGTCAAGGCAAATGTGGAAAAGAAATGACATTTAATTTGCAAGAGAGATTATTCAGCCTGTTAGGCCCTGTGCCTCTGAAACACTGCTCTTTTCTTCCCTGTGGAGCACCTGAGTGCACTTGGCTTTGCAGAGCCTCTCCCACCCCCTTACACCAGATACAACCTGTGGCTATATAACAGCATTCTTATTTATCCAGCCATAATGGAATAGGAGCCATTTCAGCTGCCTGGACTGTGAGTAGACCTAGAATTGAGAGGACTGGGGAAGGCATCATGTGCCTGTTCAGGCCCTTTTCTTGGCTACAGCAACCTGTGTGAGGTTTTAAGTGCCCTGGGGATTGTTCTTGTCTAAGTGTGCACTAACAAGACATGCGCAGGAAGATTGGAATCAGTAGAAACAGTGACTTCTTACCTCTCATCTTGTTTTTGGAGGCTTTTCATTGCACTAACAATGTACTTGCTAATTTAGTCCTAATTTTGAGGCAGATTTGTGGTTGAATAGTTCTGTGTAATGAACTATACACAGTTCAGCAGAAGTGCTGGTTTTAATGGGTGAGAATCTGATTTTGAGATATTTAAATAAATAAAATTTGCTTTCTTTTGAGTGCTTTGATTTTCAGTCTGTCAGGTTTAACCATCTGTTTAGGAGATAAATGCTATCAATTCATTGCCAGAGGTTCCTGTCTTTACCTCAGTGATGCAAGAACTAGAAAGGAGTTGGTCCTCCTGGAGCTCAGTCTCTCTTGTAGTTTCATCTGGCTTCATTCTCAAGGTGTGCACAGCTCTCTGATTTAAACAAATCTGTCGAGTAATTTATTGCAGAAGAAACTTACATTCAAATAAATTGATGCCTAAAGCTAAAAAAGGAATCCTTCCTTACTACAGTAATTTCACGATTACAAGCCGCACCTGATTATAAGCCGCACTGTTGTTTGCAGTAAGGACCCACGTGCAACAAAGTTGCCAATTAGTAACAGAATCGTGGGATCCCAGGGTTTACTGGCTTGGCTCGGGGCCAGGTGGTCTTGGCCCGCTCGGGGCTGCCAACGGGGCCAGGCGGCCCAGCTCGGCATTGCCGCTCGGCGGGGCTGCTTGGGGCCGGCTGCTGCTGCCGCTGCTGCCACCACTGGGCTCGCTCGCCCTGGCCTGGCACTGCCCTGTGGTGGCAGGCAGGGATGAAGCCCGCCCGCACCTACGATGGGAGGGAGGCATGGAGCCCCCTGCCTGCCTCCCCCCGCCTGCGCTGCCTGCACGGAGCCCACCTCCACCCACCGCGCAGCAGAGTAACCAATTTGTAACAATCGCGCAATCCCCGGTTTTACTGGCAGGTGCTCGGCTTGGCACCTCAGCTTGCACTTCTGGGTTGGGAAATTTCCAAACTTTTTTCACATATTGGCCGCTCCTGAGTATAAGCCGCATTTCCGTGTTGGGATCAAAATTTTAGTCAAAACGGTGTGGCTTATAATCGTGAAATTACTGTAATTTCTTCCATATCACAATATCTTAACTTTTGTCAGAGTCTTGGTTCTGCCAGATTGCTGATACATGCGTCCTTAGTCCCATTTGCTGTTACCTGGTAATGGCAGTGGGAGTAATAAGCAATGAACCAGGACTATAGCTTGTGGGTTTTTTGGAGGATTGGAAAAATAAATTCTGTGGCCAACCTGTGTCAAACTGTACATGGTGCAGCAACATCAGAGTGAGACAGGACACTCCTGAGGGATAAAAGCTCTGAATACCAGGATTCTTAGTAATATTCAGGGAGGAGTGCCTTATATCAAACAAACAAATGTGCAATGCTCATGTGAGTGGAATACACTTGAATACCATAAGCTCTTATTATGATCAAGTCTTACATAAAAAGAAAAAAATGCACAAAGGATCTTTTAGTGTACTGTGGTAATTGCTCATATATACAGATATACTAAAGCAAATATTTGAAGATCAAGCTGTCTCCAGCCAAGACGTGTGAGAAAATCTGGGCTGTGTTTTTCTCTGACTGCTGAAGGGCAGACTGGGGAGAGAAAGAGAAAGTAGTGTACTATAAAGTTACTGATTACTTTTTAATGCCTGCAGTGCTGGTGATGTGGTATAGACAAAAATTCACATGTTTCTGCTCTGAAGAGTACATTAAACCTTAGAGGGGATTCAGGTTTTTCAGTAATTTAGGGTCTGCAACAATATGTATAGCACAGCAAAGGATAAAAAATTAGAGATGGAACAGTAGGAAAAACTTTGATTGCAAAATAAAAATATTTAAGATACATGTGAAATCACAGAAAAGCAGAATGGGGAGAGAGACCCATTGAGTCATTGAGTTCACTCTCTGTCCCAAGTTAAGGCCTGCTACTCCTGTGTCATTCCTGGCAAGACTCCTGTCAAAGTTGTTCTTAAAAGTCATCAATGTGTTCAGGCCACTGATTCCAGTGTTTGCTATCATCCACAACATGGTTATGAATCCTTGGTGCTGAAATCTAAAGCCATCACTTCTTAATTTATTCAATATGGAGAACGGTGAAAACCTAACTCTTGTTTCTCCTCATTTTCATCTTATCTTTAGTCTCAACATATATAAATTGTGGGTTTGGACTTTTAAAATTTTTTTTTCCTTTTCCTATGAACTACCTCTTGTAAGGTCAGGTATTTTCTGAAGTGTGATTCCCCTAGACTGGACACCAGCAGTCCTAGGAAGACTGTGTAGAGAGGAGTTTAAAAGATTACTTCTCAGTACTGTACACTGGTCATATGTTGTGGTGAAGCGTTTGTATTTCACAACAGGGTGAGGCTGATTCAGGTTTAGTCAAGCACTCTGACCTAATGAAGCTTTCATAGACATCAGCCGAGATATTCTCTAGTACATTGGCAGCAAATTTTAATACTTGACTAAGTATGATCATCTACCTATCCTTGTGCATTTTCCTCTGTTTTTGTTTTATTTCCAATCTCTTTCCTCAATTTATCAGAATAGTTATGGATCGTATCTTGAAGGACATGAAGAAAGAAAGGGCGAAAGAGCCTAATGAGACATGAGACACACTGAAAAGGTCAGTATAAAAAGCAGTGGAACTGCTACCCGTGACTAGAGATTCATGGCTAGGATATTGCTATTGAAGGATGAAAAAGACAATCTAGCTGAAAATAGACTGTGTTAGAGATTGTCTTAATCAACAGAGTTTATTTCAGTACAGTCATTTTGGCTGCGCATAAAGTATTTTTCAGTTTATCTGGCAAGTATAAGCGTGCTTGAATATGAGGAAAGTTCCTTGGAAAGAAATAAAGCAGAAAACGAGTAAAGTAATTATAGGCATTCTGTGTACTTTGAGCACATTTCTCTTCAGTAGAGAATTCTTTTGTATTTCTTTGCAGGTGTAAAAATGTAATAAAAAATTCAGCCTCAGTAGGGCCTGAATACAAGTACTTTTTCCTAACAGGTCAAAATATATGTCTTGTCTTCAGTTTTCTTATGATACTCTGCATTGGTAGGATTCTGTGAAAACTATGCAAATGTCTTGGAAGCCATTAAGTGTTGAAAGACCTGCTAAGTCCTTATTGTTGAAATGTGATAGTAAAGCAGTCTTATTTCAGATACTGAAGAAATAGGAGCTCTGATAGTATGAGACACAAACTGATAGACATTGGGAAAAATGTCAAAACAGGGAAAAAAAATTCTAATTTCTAGAATACACACAAGTCATCCACAAATCAGAGTGAAGCCAGCTTGCGAGATGCACACTAGGAAAAAACCAAAACAACTGCACTAAAAAGGTGGTGCAGCATTGGTAAAAGTTTCATGGAAAGGCTATAGACTCTGTCTTTGAAGGGCATAAGACCCAGCTAGACAAAGCCATACTAAGCTGAGCTGGTGTTGATGATACTCTGGACTCAAGCAGAAATCTTTCAAAACAGTGTTGAAGTTACTCAGCATACCTGAAGTATGCTGAAAATAGATTGAGCCAAGGTCCAAAATAGTCTGTGGAAGATAACTAGGGCCGGAACACAGTGAATGGCGCAATTTTGTAAGGAGTGAAAAACAGTTTTGGCCATTGAGTCTTGTTCCTTGCCAGGATTAAGAATTTCGTAATTTGTTTGTTTTTAAAATTTGAGATTACTTTATAGATACCCATAACAGCTAATATTTTTTTCTGAGCTGCTTACTGGAAGTCTCATCTGACTATCAATTCCTGTTTGTTTTTTTTTTAAGTAGGCTGGATTATGGATTGGTTGGACCCCCCTTATACAGCGCAATGCATGGGGCAAATGAAGTTAGCTGGGCTGAAAGCTAGTTGGAGCACTTTTCACAAATGATGAGGCATGCCAGGGCTGTTTCGTTTTGCCTCTGTGCCTGAGCAGTTGGGTGAAGGAGACCGGGCTACACTCTGCTGTAACACCCAGCAGGACAAAGGAGAGAAACTGCCGCACAAAACTTCTGGAGTATTAGTGGTATGGTGTCAGCCCACCTCTCAGTGAGCATATAACAGTTGCACCGGTCCTCGTCAACACATTTACTGCCACTTTAGAGCTATTGACCTTCAAAGTGACCTATGTGGAGTCACAGAAGACACAGTGCATGCTATGAGCCTCACCACTGTGTCTTACTGGGACCATGGTGGTCAAAAGAACAGTATGGGACGGTAGAACCGTTGAAATAAAGGAACATCATCTGGGTCTGAATGGTTCATGGCAACTTTCTTAGAGTGTGGAAAAAGCAACCTTGTGACATGTAACAGTTCGATTTTGTTAGCTGTGAGGAAGCATTCAGCTTGTTGGCATTTTGCTGAAAAACACATCTCCTCTTAGCTCATGACAAAAAAAAACTAAAGAGCAGTTGTGGCATATTTTTGTGCAATATATTGGCCAGGATACCTCGTGAATGGCAATGCTAACATATTAGAATACTGTAATGCCTAGATCTTGTAATTTAAAATGATTGTATGAAGTCTCGTGGCAACAAAATCCACTTTCTCCATTTATAGTTTTAAAAAGATATTTCCATTTTTAATAAAAGCAATACATATCATCATTTAATATATTATCCAGCTATGTTAAAAAAGATAAATGTAAATATTGCTTATTCTACTCTGGTGGGTCACATTACCTTGGTTTGTCATCCTCTGATTATAAATGTCCAAGGGAATCCTGGACAGCATCCAAGTGTGACATCTCTGTGTACAGATGACTTAGACAAAAGTTTCAGTCCAGCTACACCTGTATGTTTAGGGTATCAAACAGATGATGTGTATCTACTGAATAAGGTGCATACACTTACATAATTCCTCAATCTGTGTTTGATAAAGGAATACATGTGGGTCCTTTTTGGAACCACATATGCCTGAGTGCATGTAGGCATTCCTAATATGTGTAATATGGTGATCATTTTGTTGAAAAAACCCTTTAGTTATCTGGTAGTCTCTGAAGTGCATCAGTATGGTACATTAAGCATGTAAGAAAATGAAAAATGTCTTTTTTAAGGATAAATTGAATCTTCCACAAGAAAATATAGTGTCCAGACTTGCCAGAAGTTTAGGAAAGGTTTGTTCTTACCTTTGGAAGAGGAAGGTTAAAGTGAGGAACAAAATATAATATGAAAGAATTAATAATCCTATCAGTTTTCTTATGGTTTTTACATCAGATGGGGCTGTGAATAGTAAGCTATTTGACTGTGCTTATACAGTTACTGTTCTATCTCATTTAGAACTAGGAGTTGTATTACTCTGGGGGAAAAAGAGACCAAAAGAAGTGCAAATATGTCTTCATAGTCAGGCTAAAAAGTGTGGATGACAAATCCCAGATGCAAGCCATTGAGCAGTGTTTCATGTGCTCATAATTGAGTTATAAAAGCAACACACCTTTGAGGAGGTGGTATGTGGTATGTGCCCATCTTTTTAACATGACTTCTTAAATTAGTCTGAGCTAAGTCTCAGTCTTACAGCAGTATATTGGAATATTCTGAGGGGTATAATTTCAATGAAGAATTTCCCTTAAAAAAGCTTTCTGTCAAAAAAATTTTAAAGAGGAAATCTGGATGTAGGGTTCCTTTTTGTGTCCAAACAAAAACCCATCTGTAACAAAAACATATTAAAGTTTATGTTACTAATTGTTACAGATTTTTTTATGTTATTTGGTTATAAGCAAAAGGTAAGTAAATATTAATGCCAGATCACGGATGCAAAGTGCTGTATTTATGTTATTTGTGTATTGGAGTGCACCAAGTGAGCTGCTGGGTCAGGACTAAAGTTGAGAACCTTTTTGGCTTCCATTTTCATGACACATTTAGAAAACAAGCCTTTCCAGACTGTAAATTTCTTCTGTATTTAAAAAAAAATTGTTTATAATTTTTACCTAATATCAGTGTTACTGACAAATGATGATTTATTTTTTTACAAATATTTAATATATAACCTGCAGTGTGATTATGGCCAGGATTGGCGTAAACATACACAGCATTGTGATATTCACAGAAGTGGTGGTCTAGATTGCTGAAAAAACTGATTTCCTTGTGTTTAATATGTTTGATTTTTTTTTTTCCTAGAGTCACTCTGAGGATTATCCAAAGGCCTTGAAATTTTTCTAAATTTTAGGAGAACTGGATACAGGGTATTGACTCATATTGTAGGGGTGGGCTCCAAATGGGAGCTGGAGATCACAATTTTTTTGGCCCATAGTTTGCTCTGGCCTACTGAAAAATGTTTTGTTCTGATGTCAGAACAACTCTATACATTCGTGCTGATAAAATGCTGCAAAGACTTGTGGCCAGTACTTTTATCAATGCAAATTTCTGATCAGTAATGAGTGGCTGACACCTCAGCTTTAGGTCCAGAGTCTTAATTTGCTTCTGAAATCAGTTTTGCTCCATGTCAGGAATAACATGCTGCCATGGTGATAAACTGTGAGCTCCCTGTTATGAAATGTTAATAACTCCCTGGTTTCTGCCAAATTCATGCTCATCCACATGGTGCCAATTACAGTGAGATGAAAAACAGATGTATATAAAAACTTAGGTGTATAGTCAGTTTTTGTCCTCAGGCATGAATAATTGGAATGAACAAGAATTAATATAGGAAATTTTATCTGTGGGTGCATCTTCATATATAGAAAATATGCTCAAAATAAATAGAACTGTGTGAAAATAGTACCTAAAAGTGCAGAGCCCGCATTTACTTTTCCCAAAAAGCATTTTCCATGATTTTTCCTGTGGCTCATTTTCAGTATCATGACTGTGACAAGCACATGAAAAGCAACTTTGGTGAGAGCTCAGTCCATCTAGCTCATGTGTGCTATCGTGCGTCCTTATTAGATTGTCTAGCATTTGCAGCCTGCTGCTCCATCTCTGCTATTGATAGAGGTATGGTTAAAGCAGGGTTTTATGATCATATTATCCTTACTGAACCAGCCACTGAATAAACTGGTTTTCTAGGAGGCCTGCCCCTACCACTCAATACTTGGCAGGCAGGTTGATTGAGAAATCGGGGGTAAAGGACTCTGTTCTTTGTAAGGCCTGGTCACATTGCTCCCAGAGCATATATGGCAGCTTTTTTTGTACTGGTTATTTAGCGAGAAATAAAAGAGTAGGTAGCTCTGCCTTTTGACCAGTGTTCTGGACCGGACACAGAAAGGAGGACAATATTAATATTGTCCAAATTAGGAAGTGGCTAAAAATCACCAGCTTGTGTTGCCACCCTCCAAATAGCTCTGTATGTGCTTACATCCCACACCTTATTGGAAAATGAGATCAAGAGGTATATGAAAAGTCATGTGATTTTTTTTTTTTAAGAACAAGCTCTAAGTGATTAGTTCTAGATAAGAGACTTTGAAATCTCTAATTGCAACTTAAAATTTCTGATCCTTTATTATCTGTTCAAATTGTTGGACATTATCTCTCTGACATTTGAGTTGGAAGAAAGGATTATATGCAGATATAATATTAAAAAACCTTTATAATGTTCCAAAAGAGAAGAAATTAGGCCAACAGACTCTTTTACAGTAGTCACCCAATTAGTGATAAGATCTGTCACTCCACATAAAGAATTTGTGCCCAGCCACAAAGAAGTGTAATTCAGCCACACAAAGACTGTGGAATTTCCAAATCACTCTTCAGGATTGTTTGGCACCATAAAATAATTAAGGACCAGCTCTTGGCGAGGAATTTTCAAGTGGATTAAGGACTAAAAAATGTCTAATGATATTTCCAATAACTTTTTAAACTGTTCTATTAATAATGGATTGACATAAGTACTGTGGGTGTTTACTTGTCTTGCTCCTGCAGTAGATGAGGAAGGATAAGCAGTAAGTGCCAGTAGCCCTCTCATTGCCTTCCCTCATTTTTCTTGCTGTTGAAAACATGGATGATTTATCCAGAACTATGCATTCCAATGAATTCCACCATAGAGTGAATTTGCAATTCAACGACTTCACCCTTCCAAAATAAGAAAACAAATTTCCCCTAAGATTTTTTTTGTTTTTGCCATGTTCTATCAGGTTTATCTTTACTGGTCTTCACTTACCAAGTTTGATACTACCATAAATATTTCTTATGAATAAGGTGACACTTATCTTGAAAATTAGTTTAATAAACATTATGAAGATCCTTTAGGCCAAATCACGCATAAAAATATTTTGTTAAACTCCCTTATCTAACAAAGTTTACATTTGTTTTCTACAGAGATCAAATATTATAGGCGTTTGGGTAATCCCGTAGAGTTCACTTTAAAACTTGAATTTTATTAGTATACAGTGTTATATAAATTCAAAGCCCTATTTCAGTGTCAATAGATAAGGAAGGAGAAAACAATACCCTTCTGTCCTCCATCACAAGTTTCTCCTTTACAGAATGCTCCCTTTCCCACTGTAATCAGTAACATACGTGAAATTACCATCTCTGTGTGCATTTCCTTCTCATATTAAGCTTCCTTATCTGGGTATTTTCGTTAGTGCACTTGTCTCAGTGCCCTCCTATGTTGTTGCCCTGTTCCCTCATCATCAAACACATAAAAAACACTCAAACATACTGGGAGTTACGTACCTGATAAATACTGATCCAACACTCTCTGTAGGACTGGCTGGCGTGTCATTACTTGATTTTTGGAAGCTGTTCTGACTTGCAGAATGAAAAACGGAGTCCTCCAAGGAGCTTCCTTTTCTCAGCATTTTAATAGAGCTAACTGCAGAGTTAAGTTCAATTCTAGAGCGATCCTTGAAATGTACAGCCTTTCACTGCTGTAGGAAGTGCTGTCTTGGTGTGACTCCAGCTCAAACCAGGTTTAAAAATCAGTTAATGAGTAACATAGTGTTGTGACATCATAAGGGAGTGTTTTTTTTACCTGCAGCACTTCAGAAGTTTACTTGAACAAAATAATCATCAAATATAGGTGAACTGCGTCTTTGAAATTTCACTATAAAAAACAATAACTTGTTTGGATTAATTGAGGAGTGTAAAACAAGAAATCTGTTTCAAATGACAGGTTTGTACCTAAAACTGAAACATGGTCTGTCGTAAATTCTACTTAGTGAATTATCCACCTCTCCTTAAGTATCCAAGTTTGAATGACATATTAGCATATATTCAAGAAGTGACTACATCCACCTGATGTGAACATGCCAGAATTATTATATTGTACTTCTCTGGTGACAAATTGGTCTGCATGTGTGCATGTAGCTGCTGCAGAAGTCAAATTATTGCAGTTCAGTTTAAATACAGGTAACATTTTAATTCTCAATGCACAGGAACCCAACTGGACAAAACCAGTTTGTCTAACCAGTTTTTCCATAGGAACTGGCAAACATTAACTACAAACTTACATGGTTTTCTGTTTGTTGAAGATTACTATAATGATGAGGTTACTGAATAAAATGATCGGAAATCTTTCTTTATATTGCAAATCCTCTTATTTAGTTCTGATTTAGTACTCAGGGCATTTAGAAATTCTGTTAAACTTCATCTTGGACCTGCACAGTAATGAAGATTTGTCTATGAAACTGACCAAAGATGTTGAATGAAATGCACTCATTCTGTTCTCAGCATCTACAAACAGCTTGTGAAACAGTACAAATCCATTTGGGCTGTTCACAGATTTTATTTGTAAATGCAAAGGTATCTAAGCAAACTGATGTATTTTTCACTTTTTAAATTCCTTTTGTTTCTGGTATCTTTGCATAACTAAACACCTTTTTTTTTTTTTTTTTAAATAAAATTTGTTTGTGATCAGTGTTAAGCAAATTGTAATGAAATCTATAAATGTGTGAAACAGTAACTATTGAAATACAGGATTAGCATAATAGCCAAGGAAGGTAAAGATGAAACAGCTACTACCTTAGAAGCAAAAATTCCAAAGAAATGTGAGCGAACTTTTAAGAAAAAAGGCAGAAAATGAATAAAATATAAGCTTTTAATCTTCTTTAAGTATTCCCCATGAAAACCGTTCTTAAGGAGCTGTATTTAAACTATTTGGATTCTGAATTAATGCCTCCTTGAGTCACTATGCTGTGCCTGTTTGGTTTCTCCTATCTAGGCCATTTTGTTACTCTGCACTTGATCCTGTGTGATCATAGGCTACAAACACAGGGCTGTCTAACTAGGCAAAGTCTCTGTACTTTATTACTCTTCCATAAAACAAGTGATATTATCTTCAACAAATATAAAGGCTTTTTCCTTCTCTAGTCACAAAAAGAATTTGCCTTGGCTCTGTTGTGTTGTTCATATGAATTTACTTAGCATAGGAAGTCTTTATTCTTTTTAAAGAAGGAAACATTCTTAAAACTGTTTAGAAAACTTAAATGACATAGTGAGCTTGTATATCATTAATATGACCTATTTATTTTTGAAAGCAATGTATTTGTACAGTAAAATGTAATGAAACCCCTTCATTAAAAGTCAGAATAGCAACTGTGTTCTTTCTGCATGTTAAAGAGCAAGTACAGTGAGAGGGCAACTTAATTTTTCCCTAGATGAGTAATTGCAGGAACATTCTTAGCAAGGAAAAACAAATATGGTTCCTTCCTTCAATTTTGTGCCTGTTAACTCTTCTACAAAACATTCAAGTTTTGCAGTTTCTTAGAGGGTACTGTGCCTACTTCTAAACTACTGTTTTCCATCCTATACCACAATAGTAAGTGGTAAGTGTGTGCTTTCCAGCCTGCAATTATATGACTTGCATATGCCTGTGCTGAAGGGCTTCTAGGTTTGCCGTGGTAGTGTAATGCTAACCAGGTCAAGTACTAGGCTGGGGACTTAAATGCTCCTGCCTACACAGCTGGTGCTGCTAAGCTAGTTTAGGTCAGCTCAGGCCTAACTACATAGAATCACATAATCATTTAAATCAAGTCTGTCCGTAAACCTAACATTGCCAATTCCTCCTCAGGAACTTTGTTGCAGTGCCAATTGGTGTTATGTATGGCCACGTGAAGAAAAACAGGTTTGTGTGACAGTGCCCTGAGACTCTCAGTATTCTTGCTTTTAAAGAGGTGTTATCTGTCTTGAACGTTGCAGCATTAACTCCCTGGATTGATGAAGAGGAGCAGGCCTACAGGATGCATTTCTAGGGGAAACAGAAAGGTACAGTGGTGGTAGTGCTGTCACCATGCGCTCAAGAGATGATTTTCTCTCCTTAGTATCAGGTCCACACAAACTGAGTTTACTACCGATTTATAGTGCCTCTGCACAACTGTGATCTCCATCTGTTTTAGTGCTGGAAAGTAGTAGGTGGCCTGTTTAAATGGTAAGACTTGAATTGAATTCATGCAAATTTTATTCCTTGTGGATCTAAGCTGTACTATCATCTTTGGGATTGCCCTATTTTGATGCAAGCATATGAAAACCAAGTAGTTTGTAACCACTACACCATTTAAAAGCAGTTGATCATTACATGTCTTTCTGATTCCTGTTGTCCAGATTAATTTTCAGGGAAGGTTTAGAAATGTCATCAACAGAGATGTGGGACAGATACAGAACTTACTTTTTGTAGCTGCTCACTTCAGACTTCTTAGCAGTAGTTAACAGACACCAGTATCTTTTCTCTTTCTGATGCGATGGATCAGGTGTGGGAAGAAGTTGATACTCCTGATGGTGTGGCTATCTGCTGTACATGGACTTCTCCCCAGAGAGTTGTTCTTCATGTTCTGAAGAAACTAGTAACTCAGTAGCTTGTAAGCTTGAGTAATTTTTTTTTTTAATCTAACTCTTGCTGTCTCATGCAATTAAAACAACTGTTCCCCTTTATATCTTGAGTTCATTTTCCTTTAATCTACTTTTCTTGAACTCCATATTAGTATTTGGCCAATTTTCTCAATTATCAAACTATGCCCTTTAATTCTGACCTTTGTCACTGACACTCTGTTATCGCTTATCTTCTAAGCTGTAACTTGTGGAGTCTAGGACTGTTGCAATTATTTCTGAAAGGCAGGGAGAGAGGGAAAAAAATGGGGCTGTTGTCCTTGAACCTCATACAACTTTATTTTCAGTCTGCAGCAGTTGCCACTAAAGGGTTAAAGGAACTTGTCCAGAAAAATGTACGCTTTTGTTTTCTTTTTCCCTCATGACTGCTGTGGTGGGGTTTTTTTTTTTTTGGTTNTTTTTTTTTTGGGTTTTTTTTTTTTTTTTTTCATTAAAATAAAGTTAATTACTCCAGGAAAAGGAATGGTAGATTATTCTTGCTTTCTCAGTTCCTGGAGTATTTCTTCTGAAGGCAGAGATACTCAGAAATATATTAGCAATTACATTGTGTTACACACATTTTAAGTCCTTATGTCTTTACTAAATGGTGTCATGTTATGGGATGCAAAGAAAAAAGTGGTGAAGTCTGGGTATTCAGAGCAAGAGATTTCATTTATGCTAGGAAGGCCTTTGTGCCTTATTACAGGTGATTGCTAAGGAACTGCCTAAATATTGCAAGTTGAAGTGATAATACAGGGAGAAGCTGTTAGACAGAATATGTGAAGAGATGTCAGGAAATAAAATTTAAACAAAACATTCAATTTTATTACCATCCAGGCACGAACCAAATGAGCAATAAACCAGCTGCTGAACTTGTGGCTGAACATCATACTAGTGACTTGAGATGGTATAAATGTTATTATGCACAATCTTATAAGAGTTTACATCTTGGCTGGAGTGTGGCCACAAAAGCTTATAGATTTTTTAGTAAGGAGCAAGGGAATCAATGAGTGGTCATTTTATCAGTTTGTTCTGAGTCTCAGAATTTACTGACCTGTAAATATTGGACTGCATTATTAGTCTCTTATGATCCCTAGAATAATGGGGAGGTAAGTTCTTGCTTTATGGGTTTAGCTCTGATGAGTTTTGTTTTCTCAAATATGTACAGAAGCAGCTGCTCTGATTCAGAATCGACATTGTCTTTCATGGTTAGAATGGTCTCAGGTTTTTTTCCTGCTTGGACCAAGTCTATTCAAAAACTAATATTTTTTTTTCCTCTGATCTGGACATGTGAAAAGTGGATCTTTCCACAAATAGTTCCAGAAGGAAATGTGGGTCATGTTTTGGTGATAAAACTAACTCTAAAATAATTTTGGACATTTTTAGGTAAATTTTATATCTAGCTTACAATATTCTGTTCCTTTTTCTGATCTTAGATTTCTTGGTTTTCCTCTTGCACTGGGGTTTGATCTGTTCTACTCTGTGCTTGATTTGAAATAATGTGATACACTCAGTTTGTATGTAGTGAGTTTTCTGTTGTGCCTGTTCCTGCTTGAACTTACACAAATACTGTGTTGAGGATGTGGGATGCTACAGGAAGATATGTAGAATTGCTGTGCCTCCTCCTGTGCTACTCTGGATGCTGCATGGAACCCAAACTCACATATAGAATCACAGGCAAATTTGTAGAGCAAGGGGACAGAAAACTGGTCAGGTGGAGTGACAGCAATAGATGAATATGTAGCATAGAAGCACTGTGCCTAGAGGTACACAGGAATTAAATGAGTGGTGTGGTGTCCCTATTTGTGGAAGCCAGTGACTGTTTTACTCTTCAGTAATCTTGTTGTTAGAACATGCTCTTAAAAATTATATCTTTTCTTCTTCCTCACATGGTGGTCACCTTGGTAGGTGCTGTTTCGGTTACTCCTCTGAATGAGCATCCAGTTACCTTCCTCATCCTGGAATTCCCATATGTTCAACTTTTGGAGATCCATATTTGTATTTGGAAGCCTCTATTTCCAGGCAGGAAAAGCTTTTTAAAGAAACAAACCCTCACCCAGTGAATTTGGAAGAAAGCCATTGTGATGGAGAAGACAGTCTGATGTGGTGGGATTATGAAAGGCAACTTTACCTTAGAAGATGAGATTAGGCAAAATTTCCTTTTAAGAGAAGGAAACACTGAAGTCTAAAAAATTAAACCTTAATTCTTGAGAACCTGAGGCTGATAAAGGAATGTAAGACAAAAAGTGTCTGAGACAAAAAAACTGAGTTTGTTTCCCTGTGTGAGAGACTTGGGTTTGTTATTAAGAAGAAAAAAACCAAATAATCTGGTTAACGGAAAGATCATTACTATTAATAAAGACTTGATCTTTGTAGGCTATGCTTAAAAAGGTTAAATAAATGCAGCTTTGTAAATGGCTGTGTTTCCCATTCTCTAAATGATTGCTTGCTGTATTATCAATCCAATAAAAATGTGAATTGATCTATTCTCTTTAGTACTGTAATACCAATACTAATATGTTCATTTATACAGCTGAATCTGATGAATTTGTCCAGGTAATGTTTTCAAACTTTCTGTATTAATGATGAAGATTACTGACAGACCTAGAATAAAATGTTGCTAGGAGTGAGAAATAACAGTATTTTATCTAGCTGGTGGCTACTGACATGAGAGGAAGAAATAGCATTGTGAAATGTTGGAAATTTCTGCTTATCCATACTATTACCATCTTTGGTAGTGAGCTAGCTGCTTCCTATTTTATTAAACATTTCATTTGGTAAATGAGGTACTGGTATGTCACCTCAAGATACATGTAAAATATCATTGCTGACTGTATGCTGACACCCCCTCTCAAGAGGTGCATGGGCCAATCATTAGTGAATAAAATAAGAGTTGCTGCATGAAGAAGATGTGTGAAACAACAATAACATCCAAGGGATAGCAGCTGGTAATACAGTTGTCAGCAAAGCAACAAAACATGGTAAGAGGAAGCTAACAAGGACAGCTGTATTAATATGTCCACCCAACAAACAATTAAAACAGAAATGGCCCTTGAGGTGTTACAGAAAAGCCCACCTAGGTGAATGGAAGCTTCCTCAGAATTCTGATTCAATCACTGTCAGACAATCCTGTGCTGCAATACTGAACTTAATTTGCAGGTAAGAAGCATGGAAAACCCTCACTGGATAGAAACTTGCCTACAGTAATCATAAAGGGGATCTGAACAACTCATGGGTTTGGTTGCTTTGATTTTCTCAGGAAGTGATTAGACTAGGCCAGGAGGAAAGTAAACAGATCCATGAAATTAAGTGCTTCAAACCTATTTTTCTGTTCTTTATAAGAAAAGTGATGGTTTACTGCCTTCATGTAGTCCCAGCAGAATTTGTCCCCGCTTGTTTATATGGTCCCTTCTGACCTCTTACCATATATTTTTATTTAGCACAAACAATAGGAGGAAGGGTTAGAGATACAAAGTTAATCTTACGTGATTGTGCAGTAAAGTACTTCCTGAAAATAAAATAAAAAGTTGTGTTTTGTTTTAAAAATAACTTTTTTTCTTTTGAATGCCTTTTCAGGGGTAAATTTCTATCCCTATATACACAGACATAGTTTAATTTACTGTCTTTGTGCAACTGTGTTAAAAGCAGAAGACTTTTTTGCCTAGGAATGATAATTAGAAGGAGCCTTGCCAGTGCAAAAGAAGTTAAAGCTTAGGTGCATTTCTTTTCCCTTGAAGGTTTTATATTTAGCATGATTTCACATAGGCCTCACATCCTTCCTTCATGAAGAGCACAGAATTGACGTTCTTTGGAAACAAAATTCCTACTTACAGCCTGGATAATGATTTATTTGACTTTGCTTTTGGTTATGCCTTGATTTGCTTAATTTCTTCCATTCCAAGTGATTTCTTGTATATACTTGTCCTATGTAGAGAATGTTTTGAGGCATTCGCAAATTGACTGATTTAATATTTCCCATTTATCAACACAAGCACAGTTCCAATACCACTTTAGCTCTTGTGACTGTGCACTTGTGAGAGAAGACTGTCTATCCTGACCTCGGGGTCTGCTTCTGTTCTAGTGTGAGTGAAGGCAGTCAATTACCTGAACTAAGGTGATGAGGAAGACTACTGCTGAAAAAGTACAGATGTGGTGAGCTGAAATCTGTCATTCCTGGAGGTATTTAAGAGACCCACAGATGTGGCATCTGAGGACATGATTCAGTGGTGGACTTGGCAGTGCTGGCCTCAGTGGTTTTAGAGGTTTTCCGTCTAAATTATTCCATGCTTCTATGTCACTGGTAGCTGTAGGACCCATCAGGTGGTGCTGTGTAGGGCTGCAGAGAAGGAAGGAGTCTGCAGCATCCTTCTGCAAATAGATGATATCCATGTTGGACACATGTATTTGTTATTTTTTCTTTTAAAAATATTTCTTTATTCTCTGAGGCTAATAAGCATACAGCCTGCAGCCTAATGGGAAGATTTATTTTAATATACACATCAATTAAAACTGATTGTTGTACCAGTATTTGCCATTTAAGAGAGTTTACACCACATCGGGTACTTACAAAGAAATTGCAATTAAGCAGGGATAGGTTATAACAATAGAGCCTCATTAGTCTAAAATACCTCTGTGCATGTTCTAATGAGGAGCTTAACACATTGTACAAACAGCACCTAATGAAGTTAATGCCACCTTTGAGAGTTGAGTAACAGTACACCTGTTTTTACAATTACATTAAGTGAAACTTGAAGATGTGAGGGTATTTGGGAAAGGTTAAAAGAACTTGACTGATTTCAATCTAGTCTCTATTACCAATTTATGCTGAGTGTTTAAAAAGCCTATTCAAGCAGCCCATGTCATTCAAATAAGTGAGGTAGGGAGAGCCTTCAAAACTTCAACTATTCAATTTGACCAGCAATACAGGACTGTGTCCTTGAAAACCATCCTACTTTAGATGAATTACATAAAGCTGTGGTTTGGATCAGTTTGCCGTAGATAGTATCATTAAAGGAGCTGAACCATGGTAATTTTAATCTGTCCATGTCTGCAAGTGCTCCTCAGATGATGGTAACTGAGTTTAGGTTTTTAGCAACATATTTTACAAATCTTTTAATTTTCTTATAGCAAATTTTCCTATCCATTGAATGAGAGTCAACAAATTTAAAACAGATTAGTCCAACAATGTTAATAACTTTGTATCAGTATATCTAGAAACATATTTGAAAATGTAAGGAAGCACTTTTAAAATCTTTACTAGATCTAGCATTATATAGCAACCCTTTTTACTTTTCAGTGCTAACATAGTTTATTATTAAAAAATAAAGGAATTGAAATTTTCATCAGATCATTTCTCTCTAGTACGCTGCATTCCACAGTGATCAAGAAAATATGTGGAAAGCTACTTGGTAAGATAATAGCATAAGAAGCTGATTTCTGAAGAACAATCTTTTTTGTTAAAACCTATGTTCTGTAGGTCAGTTTGCTATGCCAAGCTATCAATTTGTTATTGCTAGAATAGTAGTATCCTAAGTGAACAAACGCTATTTATGCTAAACAGACATAGCCCAGTGTTCTAGTAAAACTGGAAACAATGCTTCAAAGCTTTTAACATCTTTAGTTTCACTAATGCGGTTTTTAATTACTATATTATATTAAATATTGCCTATTAATTTTCTGAATAGTGTAAACTGGTAGCAAATTACTTGTGCTAATGAAAGACAGAAAAGATCAGAAATATTTTATTTTCTTAGTTGCTAGTTTTCTTGGTAACCTTTAACATTTTTATATATGAAAGATTAAATTAAACCTTTGAATACTTTGAATCAATTTTGGTTTATACAATCAGAATCATTGCACAATTTAAGACGTTTGTATGTTATGCCTGCCATTCTAAGACTATGTCAATTCTATGTGATAGAATCATAGAATCGCAACAGTTGGAAAAGACCTCCAAGATCATCGGGTGCAACCTGAAGCTGAACACCACCATGACGAATAAACCATGGCACTGAGTGCCATGTCCTACCTCTTCTTTAACATCTCCTGGGGCAAAGACTCCACTGCCTCCCTGGTCAGTCTATTCCAATGCTTAACAGCCCTTTCTGTGAAAAACTGATGTCCATCCTGCCCTGCAGCTTGAGGCTGCATCCTCTTGTCTTGTCTCCAAAACGATGTCTTTAAAAATGCTCCTAGAAGTCACCATTTTATACTAGGCTCTAGAGGCGTGATGGTGACTTTGCATATATAAGCAGTTTTCACCAGTAGATTTTCTTCCTGTATATTGTTACTCAGGCAAGCACTGCATTTGTTATTTACCTAAGATGTTAAAGCTAACTTTTGGGTTCAGCCTTGTTTCTGAGCTTTTCATGACAAACCAGGAAAAGTAGACTGTAATGTGATTTTTCCATGACCATCTGCAATTGCAGTCTTGAATGCTTCTCTGTGAACTTAATTTAGGCCTCCAGCAGTAAGAAACCTATTTGCTAAATTCTATTGAATCTGCTAATCATTACACCTTCACTGCCTCTCATTATCACTCCTTTTCTTCTGATAGTCTGCTGCATGTTAATAGTTTAGTGCTTTACACGCTTTGTCCCTGCACCCTTCAGTAAAATTTCCTTTTGACTCAACCCATTATTCTTTGCCTTCTAATCCTACATGTCTAACTTGTGTGTGTGTGTGTGTGTGCGCGCGTGTGTGTTGGTAAACTTTCTTTTACCGAGAGAAATTACTGTATTTTATGGGTTAGCTGCCAAATTTCCTGAAAATACTATATATTTCTCCTCTGGTCCCCTGCCTGCTATGCACTCAAGATGTATAGGAGTTAGACTGTTATAGGCTGTTATTTTGAAATGAAGACAAAATGGAATAAGCCATTGGAATAACTAAACTTGCTCTTTTGTGTGCAGTGAACTTACATTATTTATCAGTGAGCAAACTGGAAAAGGTTCAGGAAACAAAAGGTCATGGTTTTTTTTCCTACAATCTGGGTTTTGCTTTTTATGTAATCTGCAATGTAAATTTATTTTCAAACCTGACTATTTCTTTGAATTAATAAAATGAGAGGTCTCTTCCAGGCTATAAGTTAATATATGGTTGAATAATACACATTACCACTAGAGCAGGCTTAGAATTGGATTATTTTAGATAACAACAGTTTAAAAAGAGAGAACTTATCTCTAAGCCCACTAGGCCAAAATTTAGTTTTCTGATCTAATGTTACTTCAAGAAAGAGATTGGATGGACAGCAGTATCATTCACACGAATGATGAGGAGGAAGCCTATAAGCAATAATGCATATGAAACTTTATGCTGCTTTCTTATTTTGTTACAAAAATTGCTGTGACCCTCAATGGCTGTTTTCCCGTGCTGTTCTTTCCTATTTTTCAGCCAAGAGTACGGGATGTGTGGGCAAGCAGCACCATCTAGTGGGTCCTGCCGCCCCAGTGGCCTGTTCTGGGGGCATTAGCTCTTCTCTTCCCGAGGAGGCGCAACCATGCACCCGGCACCTCTTTTCCTGGTGCTGCAGCTGCCACTTCCCTTTGGCTTGGGATGCGGCTGATGCACATGACGGACTGCAGATCCTGCAGTCAATTTGGAAAGCATTGCGCAGAAATTGAGTGCATGACTTTTCTGCATTTGGGGTGAGTTCAGGATCTTTAAGAACTGATTGATTTATTTAATTGTTCTGAAAACTATTCTGATAACTTATCAGTTAAAAGCATCCTTTCAAATATTCCCCATTTGAGAACACTCTTGATTATCTCTGCAGTGCATTTATGAATATTAACAGACCTCTTCAGCAATGGTCTTTCTTCAAAGAAAACTTTTTCCACTGCAAGTCATTTATCCTTCTGTCTCTCAAAAAGTTCTTAAATGTAGATTATTTTTGCAAGAATTTAAGTTAAAGCTACTTTAAATGGTTGAGCCAAGAATGATGGAACAAACAAGAAAGTTGGTATCTGAAGGCAGACAGATGCTAAAACAGCTGCTGAATAATTTAGTTTTTGTGAGTTATTTGTTAGTTTCAATGCAAAATCAAGAAATTTATGAACAGAAGGAAGTTTCATAACTTTTTCCTTTTAGAAAAACTATGTATATTATGTGACTTTTTACTGAATGTTTTTTGCATTATGTGTCAATATTTCATTTTCTACATTTGAGATGACTGGCTAAGAGAAAGCATGTGTCCACCAGGTATGAGTATTTGTGAGATCCTGATACATAACCTGTATCTTATTTTGTGATTGGGATGTTTGTTCTTTGTCATTTATGAGGGAAGCTATAAAAGTTAAGAAGGATTCATTGACTCAGAATCCCAGAAAAGTTGGAAGGGGCTTTAAAGACCATCTATTTCCCACCCTCACATGTGGGGGTGTCTTCCACTAGATCAGATTGCTCAGGGCCCCATTCCAGCCTGGTCTTGAACACTTCTGGGGATGTAAAGGATTTCTTGCTTAAGAACAGAGGTACTTAATAGCGTGAATCTCTTAACCTGCTTCCCGTCAAATGTCTGTGTCATTGCACAGATGCACTTAGTTTTGATATTGCTTCCTTTCTTTGTAGCTCCCCTTTGTACTAAAGATGAAGGAGTACAATAGCGGCAGAACATGTTGACAGACTGAACCTCTGGATGTAAACCTGCATAAAAATCTTACATCAATATTCAGCTGGAAACAGAGAGCTTGCACAGATAAGTGAAACCTCCCTTGAAGCTGGAAAAACAGAAGTGACACAGTGTTGTGGTTTCACCCAGCCAGCCAGCGCTTGCTTGTCCCCTGCCTACAGAGAGAGAATCAGAAAGGGAAAGGTGAAAAAACTTGTGAGTTGAGATAAAGATGGTTTAATAGGGAAAACAAAATCCATGTACACAAATAAAACAAACAAACAAAAAAAATTATTTCACTGCTTCCCATGACAGGCAGGCATTCAGTTGTCTCTAGGAGAGCAGGGGCCCATCGTGTAACATTTGCTTGGGAAGACAAATGCTGTCCCTCCAAATGTTCTCCCCTCCAGCTTTATGTCCTGAGCATGATGTCACACAGTCTGGAATATCCCTTTGGTCAGCTGGGGTCACCTGTCCCTTGCAACAGGAGCTGTGCCTCCTTCCAACCTCCCATGCACCCCCAGCTTCCTTGTCCGTGTGGAAGTACAAATAGTAGCAAAGGCCTTGGTTCTGTGCAAAACCTGCTCAGCAATAACAAAAATATTTCTGCATTATCAACCCCATTTTCAGACCAAATTCAAAACACAGCTCCACACCAGCCACCGTAAAGGAGAGGAAATTCACTCTACCCCAGATGAAACCAGCACACACAGTCCTAAAGCGGATATAGAAGTACATATGGTGCTGGTTGGTTTTAGCAAGAAGTGCTACTCATTGAGTGCTTGAAATTATATGTGGAAGTGACTACATCTTAAATTCCGAAAATTCAGTGCAAGCTCTTAATTCGAATTAATTTTTTTTTTTTGGGGGGGGGGTTGTGGTGGGGAATACTTGTGTAATTTTGTTGTTTGACTTTTGCATTTTCAAAAGAACTCTTCATCCCTTGGCAAAAAACTCACTTTTAGATTCTTTAGGACCAAAATTATCTGAACAACACTTTATACATTGCAGTTTCTTGAGGGAGATAGATAGAAGAGGGGTCAGAAATAACAATTTTGCCATAAAATGTGCTGAAGTGTTCTACTTTACCTTCTTTTCGCCTACATCTATCTGTTTCTGAACTCATGACTTTTGAAGGCTTTGGCAGTGCTTATTTCTAATTGGTAGACTGAGTTTTTCTGCCTAATTTCTCTACACAGTGAATGAGTACTTCTTGACTTCACAAAGTTATTCACAAAGTCCATAGGCAAGGTTCTGGATAGCTTGAATAGCTAATTGCCTGTATTTGCATCATATTTAAACTCGGCATTTTGTGCTTTTGCTTATAAGAACAAGCTTTTTTTGGTCTTGAGAAACACTATTACAGAAATTAAAACAAAAATTGAGTGCTTAAGCTCTGTTTCATCTTAAGTGCTAAATTTCAGAATTTAGTTAGATACAGGACTAAATATCTTTTTTGTGGACATTATGTGGCCTGTCATAGCTCCTTTGATGCTGACACAGCTAGAGTGTTAAGACTGGAAGAATCTTTGCTTCAAATTTTCCAAATCTGACTATTAGTATATTTTCCTCTGTTAAATTACATCCTTCTTGTTGTAGGTTTCCTTCTTCAAGCAGCTTTTCAGCTTGTAAGAGGTTGCAGTACTTTTGCCACTGAAGAAGAGAATATCTTGTATCCTCTTGATATTTTCCTGAGGAAAGTAGTTTTTCAGATATTTCAGTGTTAAAAGTAAAGTCTCATCCACTTTCGTTGGATGTTGTTATGGTAACAACTGGATGAGCTAGTGCGTGCTAGGAAAGACTTGGAGGTGTTTTGATTTCCTATTATGTTTGATTTTATTGCATGAAGCCTTTGTGTGCAGGAGGGCAGAAGGGTGTCAGCACATTTCTTTCAGCAAGAACACCATTGGAAAGAAGGAACTACCAATGTTACTTGTTGAATGGACTTCATTGTAGTAAATACAAAACTCTTCCCTCATCTGCCAGTCAATCAAAATGCAAGCAATTGTATGCTGCTGGCAAATTGGCCTTTCAACTCATCCAAAACCATGGAAATTAAATCCAAAATGTGCAGATGGTGATATGTAATCTCCAAGGCCTGTTATAAAGCTAGAAAGAGCTTCTAGCTGAACATGGCCTTGTCCACTTATCCTCAGAAGAGCTTCAGCTGGTATATGAAATTCATGATGCCTTGCTTTTATTCCAGGGTTCAGGATACCTAGTCTTTTAAAGGTTAAAGAGTGTGTTGGTGAAATGTGCAAGGAGTGTAGTGAAGAAAGTAAAGCTGTCCTGGCCTGTGTTGCTTGTGTTGAGGGTATACAGCAAAGGCTGCACTGAGTCCTGTGTTGCTTTTTGATTTTGGGCTATGCAGTATCAAAAATGCATGCCTACCCTGTGAGGCCTCAGCTTTTATTCTTGATATCTTATTCAGTCTCTGTATAGTTGTTTTGGTTCTTTGGATAAAAAATAAGCTCTTACTGTACTTAACAGAGCTATGGTCTCTTCAATTTCACATATAAAGTTAGAAATGCCATTCTAATGGCTTGCAACACCTGTAAAATGCTCCTGTATCAGAAAATACAGCTAATACTGACAGAGAAAAGGTAAATAATTTGAAAAAAGGTTTTTTAATAGTCTACACAAATGTATGGTTTGTGTAATTGAAATACATTTTTTTCAATCAAATAGTTCTGTATCTTGGATGATCAGGAATGGGATTTCATTTTATTAGAAATTAGGGTGCAAACAGATGAGGCTTGCTAGCAAAGTACTGTTCTCATTCCCGAATCTTTATATTAATAGGATATGATTTCAGGAAAATGAAAGAAGACTAAATGATGGCACATACATGGCTGTCCCTAAACCACAATAATGACAATCTATAAATTTCCAGGTTGACCTAATTGGATGCCTAAGTGCCATGACTTGACATGACATGACATGCCATGAGTATTGATA
The DNA here is from genome assembly GCA_013186435.1 of Turdus rufiventris. Classification (NCBI taxonomy): domain Eukaryota; kingdom Metazoa; phylum Chordata; class Aves; order Passeriformes; family Turdidae; genus Turdus; species Turdus rufiventris. The sequence goes on from PYHW01010846.1 coordinate 823,328, forward strand.
TGCCATGAGTATTGACATGCCATGAGTATGCCACTTCAGGGAAGTTCACAGGGTGGAGGGCTGTCCTTGTAAACATGCACAGGAAATGACTGTTGCAAAAAGATGCCGAGATCCTAAAAGGCTATTAGGTCCCATGCAGTATTGGGAAAATATGGAGGCAAGAGGTTGGACCACCCTGTGCACCACTTACAGGATTGCACTTGTGCCACATCAGAACTGCAAGTTCCAGACACTGCATCTTGTACCTCAGGTGGTGCAGGATTAAAAGAAGGCTGACATCCAGGAAAGGATATCAAGAGGAGATTAGCTAATTTGGTCAGAACATGGTGTTAATGACATCAAGGTTTGTGGCTGCAATCCCTGTATGGGCCATTTACTTACAAGCTGGGCTTCATGATCCTTGCAGGATCCCTTTCAACTCAGAATATTCTGTGAGTCTGTATGTGAGATAAGAGAGTCCATGCTAGTTCCTGGGGAATCCACAAACGTCTATGTGCATATGAATCTAGGAAGGGTGTGTGTGTGTATGTGTCTCTGTTAGAAAAGGTAAAGTCATCAGCTTCACCAGAGCACTCCTCCTGGCAAAGGGGATGGATTCTGTTGGTACTTCAGTATCAGTGCATGCTTGGAAATGCTTTTCTTCCTTGAGGGATGCCAAACCAGCTTTACAAGGTGCTTTCTAGTCCCATTATGGAAAGACAGGAGAAGCTGAGTCTTTTAGCTGAAGGGATTCATCTTGGGCAGAAGCAGATTATGTTTTTCGTGGAGATGGCTCCTATTCAAACTGTCTCGCTTGTTAGAGCAGAGTGATTCCTAGCCATAGGCATTTCCCTGGGCAGCTGGGCTTGTTCCTGCCAGGCAGCAAATGCCGGGGAACTGGCACTGGCTGGCTGCAGGATCCAAGAGGAAGTTCTCAAATGTCACCATGATGCTCCATGGTTGTGACATTGCAGCCTGGAGCTCGTGTCCTGGCGTGCTGCAGCAGCAAGAGGGGAAGATGACAAATAGCAGTTATCACTTTTCATTTCCAGAGCTGCAGGTGTTTGGACTCAGGAGTTGAGCAGTAAATCCAACTGTTGTGAAAAGCTGTATGCAGTGTATGCAGGACAGTGCAGAGTCCTGCTGTCTGTAAGATATTTCAGCCAGGGACGAAGAGAGAAGACTGCAGCTTTATGTCTCAAGTGCCCCACTGTGAAAGTTAGCTAATGCAACTGTCATATGGTTACTCTTTAAGTGTAAGGGGAATTCCTCAGGCTTAATGTAGTGTGTAATGTACTGAGTTTTTAAACATTTTTGTTTGTTTGTTTGTTTGGGGGTTTAGTTGGTTTGTTTTGTTTATTTTTTTTTTAATATTAGCTGTGCATTGTCTAGTGTCCTGACAGAACAGTAGTTTTAGTCATACTATGGGAATCCACTGACACAAAAGAAAAGTTTATATGTTTCCAGAGAACAATTTTATACTCTGTGAGGCAAGCAGGACTTAACTCTTATGATCAAGTAGGGAATTGGGACAGATGTTATATGAAAAAATCCCAGGCAAGATAACACCTGTTACTAGATAAATATGTAAATGTACCTGACAACTTTCAGAAAATACTTGTAAGAGACAGCCTGAGAACATCTGCCTTTGGTAAAGAACTCAGCCAGAGCAGTAACAGAAATAAAAGTACAAAAGCTAAGAGCTAGGTGGCTTCATTTCTTAATGCACCATCTCCCCCACTTCCCCCACAGAACCAAACCTACCTCTCCCACCAAGAAACAGCAGAAAATCCCAGTAACTGGGATTCTCCAAGAGAGTATTCTCCAATAGAGAATACTGCTAGAGTGTGGGAAAAGGCCATCAACTCCTCATTATTTGTGGCCTAAAACTTGTCCAGTTTCCATTTCCTGCAAAGGGGAAATAATTGTAAGAAGAGAGCTTAATTATGAATATTTTTTTTTAATTTAGGAAACTTCTTTCAACTTCCAGGATAAAATGTAGGGGTAGAGGACAAAAGACAGACACACTCACACAACGTATTTCTATTGTGAAACGTTTTTTCCAAAGCAGGTTATTCTGCTTTAAAAACAATAGAATCCTGGTAAGGTGCCACTTGATTTGACTTGAGCATAAGACTAGAATCTGCAAGGTCTGGAGTCCCGTGCAGTCATGCCACACTGAAATATTTTCCTCTGGCAGCAGTAGTAGTATTGATCATGCCCTCAATTGTTCAAGTATAATTAATGAATTTAGTCTGTTTGTATATATGAATTTGAAATAGTTGGATGCTGGGAGATAAATGCGAGGGAACTGTTAATTTCATTGTTTCTAACACGCAACATAGAGGTTTATGCCATGAAGTAGTATTAGGGGGTAGGTGAACTATTCTCAAGCAGTCTTAAAATATGATTTGGGAATGCTACAGCAAGATATGTCACATCTTCATGTAAGTACATGGACAGCCTCTCAGAGGGTGCTCTGCCTACTGTATTTTGAACAGTCAGTGCACTTGCACAGCATACCAAACAGTAATGATGTTAACAAGACAATAATAATAAACATTTGGAGTATGAGATCAAACCTTTCAAAGGTTTGTGGAGATAGAATGATATGTAGACAGGAGTATGTGATGACTGATGTAGAGAAGAAAGGTCTAAAAACTAAAACATATGAAACTTGTCCTTGAAAATTTAATTTTGATTGTACAAAAACTTACTGAAAATTTATAGGTCACTCAAGCCAAATTCCTGCAAACAAAACAAACAGAAAGCCCCAAAAATCAGAGTTCCAAGCCAAAACCATTTGCATATTACTTCTAACCCTGAGCATCCCAGTTCACATACATGTTGACATTTCAAAATTAAAATTTAGTAAATGGAAATTCTGTCCCAAAAACTTGAAAAATGACACTGTACTGACTTGGAAAATTTATCATCATAATAATAATGTTGACTTTGACTTCCATGCTTTCCTTTATCATCACTAACAGCAAAGGAATCATAATGCTCCTTTACCTTGTGTAGTATTTGGAGGAGCATGGTAAGACAATGTAATGGATGACTTTGACACAGAAATTAGTAGGTCACAACATCACAGAATATTGTGTTGGAGGGGACCTTGAGGATCATCACGTCCCACTCTTGGCCCATACAAGGACTGTACCCACAAACTTAATGTTTTTAGAACCAGATCCTAACAGAATAAAGTGTGAGGAATATACCAAAATGTGAGTCTGTGCTGAGTAGTAAGAGCAGCATTATAGTGCTGAGTACTTCTATTCCATGAGTATCATCATCCCAAGGCACTCAGATGATTGGCTTATAGAAAGAAATTCGATTGTGTAATTAAGGCTACTGCTGCACACAAGGAAGAAAACACTCGTCCACCCGAGCCTCTTTGCTTCTCTCACAAGTGATAAAAACAAAAGCCTGAACAGGTATGGGGAACTGTAAGAATATTTTCTTTTACCAGGTTTTACATCTTCCCTAGTGAAGTCTTAGATACGGGGACCCAACTCTTTCCACTGTTGTGGGTATTTTTGTCTAAAGGTGCTATAAAAGGCTCTTCTAGAAGACAGAGGAACCCTTTGAAGTCTGCAGCAATCTCTTCTGGAATAGGAAAAGTGTGTGTACCCAGTGTGCCACAAGGAAGATAACCCAAATTCTGTGTGTAATTATTTTTGCTTGCAAGATATAGGAGAGATGATGAAATAGGGAGAAGTGCTGATACTTCTCTCTGCCTCACCTGCCCACGAGAATATCCCATTAGGCAAGAGTCTTCAAAACTTAGGCATGAATTACAGAGAAGTTTCTGGACAATATATCTTTCTGTTCTAAACGAGGAAAGGCAGCAGTAAAGATAGCTGAAGAAATGGAGCACATGGTGATCCTGAGGAGGGAATCTGGGTTTCCAACACAGATTGGTATTGTCTCTGGAGCACCCCAGGTTCTATGTCATATATTAGGACTGTTAGCTACACTGATGCTACAGCTTTTTGAGAGTGTTTTGCTTACATGTTTTGATTCCTTCTGAGATTGCAATTGAGTGAATGAGAACTATATATGAGCAAGATAATGCTGATATCTACTTGGCAGTTTATTCTGCACTCTAGAAAAATCAAAGTATTTTGCAAGACAGCAAGCACCTTGAAATGTTCTTAAGGATGAAGGGAATGGGCACAATGCAATTCGGTTATCTTTAAGATACTGCTTACCCCTACTGGCGGCAAAAATTTAGTTTTATTGTTGCCTGTGGCTCAGAAGCTGTTGTTTATGTTGTCATTTTTCACATGCTTTAGTATCTACTTATCACTTTGAAATCATACCCTGAAATACAGAGAGGGATTTTACTGTAACTTAATATAACTGAACATGAAATTTTGAAAACTTATAATAGTTGTGACGTCCAAGGGAAAAATTCTGATATATAGTTAGGTCAAAATGCATTTATGATTCCTTAGGAAACAACAAAGCTGTAACATCCCACCAACCTTTGCTAAAGATCTGTGTGGAAGAAAATAGTCTTAAAGCAAGAGTGAGTAATTTTAACCATATTATCTACACAGCTACATAAGAACTCAATGAATTTATTTTCTGAAACTTTTATTGCTTTCAGTTTAAAGAAAGGAATATAAACGCTGAATTCCAGCTTGATTCTGACCACTATTGCAGGAATTTGTGCCTAGAGCTCAACTTTCTCACAAGAAAACACAGTTCCAGTTTCCTCTGTGTTGTTACTGCTCTTACAATTGATCAGCCACCTTCATAATTCCTTGTTGGAGAGGAAAATGTTTTTGGGTATAGAGCATTTTCTATTGCTTTAGTATTTGGTCTTCTTGACTTAGACAAACCCAAGAGGGAAGCTGACATTTCCCCCAGCTCACAGTGTAATTATGCCATCTACTGCTGCATTTGTGGTATCACATTTAAGTAGTCTGCCTAAGTGAGAAATACTACCATGGGCAGTATTCTAACATGGGCATGACAAAGCATTGTTGTGCTTCAAGTAATGTGTAGCTTTAATGAGAACTGAACACTGATCAGGTGTTTCCTGTTTCTTTAATCCTGTCTTCCAGTGGCAAATACTGACGTGGAACTGCATCTTGTCCTTCTTCTGTTTCATGATTCAGTTCCAGAAAATGGAGGTGATATCCAATTTACTAAGAATATGTGCCATAAATTGGCAATCTGCTGAGATTTAAAGGTTAGCAAAACACAGTTTGGATGGTGAAGTCACAGAAAATCAGAAAGGAAAGGAAGGCTCCCTGCAGTTTTTACTGTTGTGCTTTTGACTCTGGCTGGATACCTGATTCCCACTAAGCAGCTCGATCACTCCCTTCCTCAGTTGAACAAGGCACAGAAAAAGTAATAAAAGGCTCATGGGTTCAGATAAGAACAAGGAGATATCACTCAGCAATTACCATCACAGGTAACAGCAACTGAACTTGAGGAAATTAATATAAAATCTTGCCAAGCAAATCAGTAGAGTAATGAGAAATAAAAACTAAATTGTAAAACACCTCCCCCTCCATACTCCCTTCTTCCTGAGCTTAATTTTAATCTCAATTGTCTCTACCTTTTCCCCTCCAGTGGTGCAGAGGTACAGGAAATGGAGTCTGCAGTTCATCACATGTGGCTCTGCTGCTCCTTCCTCTGCAGGGAGAGGACTCCTCGCACTTTTCCCCTCCTCTGGTGTGGTGTCCCTGCCACAGGAGGACCTGTGAACCTCCATTAACTTTTCCAATGTGGGTCCTTCCCACAGGCTACAGTTCTTCATGAGCTGCTCCAGTGAGGGTCCCTTTCCACATGGTGTAGTCCTTCAGAAGCAGACTGCTCCACTGGGTCACAAGCCCTGCCAGCACACCTGCTCCAGCATGGGCTCATCTCCCTATGGGCCCACAGGTGCTGTCAGCACCCTCCTCTAGTGCAAGTTTCCCATGGGGTCACAACCTCTTTAGACATCTAACTGCTCTGACTTGGGCTCCTCCAGGGGCTGCAGGTGGATCTCTGCTCCACCATGAGCTTCCATGGGCTGCAGGGGGCACAGCCTGACTCACCATCGTCTTGTGGAATCTGTGCTCTGTCACCTGGAACATCTCTCCACACTCCTGCGCTGACCTTGGTGCCTACAAGGTTGTTTCTCTCACATATTCTCAATCACCTCTCCCAGCTGCTATTGAAGAGCAGTTTTTACTCTTTTTCACTACTTTATTGCAGTGGTACTGCCATTGCAGCTTTTGGACTTGGACTTGGCCAGTGATGCAGTGGCAGTGGTTGTCTTATATCAAGCTGGAACCAGTTTTGTTGGACAGGTGAGGACCTCCTAACAGCCTCTCACAGAAACCACTCCTGTACAGTCCTGCTACCTAAACCTTGCCATGCCAACCAAACCAAATGTAATTAAAACAATTTACGTAACACTTTCAATTAGACAGCCACTCATGTCTATTCCCAATTCTAACTCTTTTCACTTTAGATTTAATTAGACGATCAATGTGATACTCTTACTACCTGTCTGCCATAGACAGGTGCCCAGTCCGCTGTCAAATTGGTGTGGTTCTAGGCACTGTTTTACACTTTTAAAATCTTGGATGTTAAGACATTTTTGTTGACATGTAGGTAGAGCTTTAAACCTCTAGGATCACTATTTTCTGTTGACAATGGCATTCATTTTTTCTGATGTACATTTGGGTTTTTTTAGCCACTTCTTCATCCTTCTAGAATGAGAATTCCAAGCCTGTGATTATTTTTACTGCCTTTTCCAACTGGTTCACATCTTTCTTGAGTGAGTGCCCAGAATTAGGCATGGCTCTAGCTGGGGGCAACTCAGTCACCTAAATGAGTGAAGAAGTTCACATGGTTGACAAAACCTGCTCCAGTTAGGCATTTCCTCTTGGATTCACAAAATACACTGGTTAACTCCTAGATCTCTTTCTCCAAGCTATGCATGGGGTAATGTGTTTTTCTACATCTCTGAATGGATTACCTCTAAATATAGAGCTTTGCATTTGCTGTTGTTGACCAGCGCCTAATTTCTGTTGCAGTCAATAAGAATTCTAACTCTGATCCTTATTGATATTACTGTTAGTAAATTTGGTAACCATACCTATTATTTCTTTCATCCAGGTAAAGAAATACTGAGTAGGTTTGGGCGTGGGATAGACTCTTGTACCTGATCCAGCTTGTCACTGACCTCCTGATACTTCTGCTATTTGGCTTGTCCTACATGCTACTTTCTCTTAACTTGCTTTCTTAATTCTTAAAAGAAAATAATCTGGAACAATCAAAGCTTAAAGTCAAGGTACTGGCACTTACCTTACTCCCCATTCAGGAGGATCTGTACCCTGAAAGGAAGAGAAGTGCAAATAATTTGGTGCTATTTGTACCTCAGTGGTGCTTGTGCTTTCGTGTTCTTTTTTTCTAGAAATCAGAGGTAAGCTCATAGAGCTCAGATTCCTAAATTCTGCCCTTTTCTGCTTCCACTGTTTAAAAGTTGTCATCAAATAGTTTTTCTGTCCTCTTGTGAGTTTTCAGAGCTTATTTAGGTATTTAATGAAATCTGAAGCATAACTTCTGGCTTGTTGTTGAATTGCTTCTTTTGGCCTTTGGCAAACACTTGTTTTAGGACTGTAAGGTGGGCCAATAAGCTGCCCATTGCTGGCAAGGAGGGAGGTTCCTCTCCTCTGCCCTCAGCTTGAGTGTGCTGTTAGGTTAGCTCCACCATTCACAGAGGCACTGGCCTCACTCTATGCAATAGTGTATTTCAGCAGTGCTGTGAGCCTTAAGACATCCAACATGCTCTTCGCTGGAGTTTTTACCTTTTTGTCACTTGGACTGGTCATGTTAACACTGATTGCAACCTACGTGAGGAAGAAGGCAAACTGGTATTGAATATGTCAGTAATTGAGAACTGCAAATCTATGCTTCCTCTTAAGTGTGTACGAAGCCAGCTCTTCTGGTGCTTGTCTTTGTATTGAATTGCTTTCTAAGTAAGTGTAATCTTTCCTTAACTCTTCAAAGACTGGCCTTTCTGTATTTTCTTCTCATCTTTTTTAAATTACTAGTGGTAATAAAGAATAATATAGCTAATTTCTACCCTGGGTTCTCTTTTTAAAATCACTGAAAAACTGAAATAACCAAGTCAGTGTTTCCCAAGCCTTATTTATCTTTCCACTGAGCTGTGATAACTTGCACCCCTGCCCTTTAAAGGTCAACATCTCTCCTCATTCCCTTCTCTTATCTAGACATCCATCCCACCAGACCTCAGCAACCATGGCTGTAAGGTTATAGAAGTGTGCTTACCTGAAAGCTATTGATTTTTTCCCATGCTTTTCTTCCTAACCAGAAATGTTAGTTTTATTTTTATCCTCATCTGAGTCACTTTTCACTTTTATTCTCTGTCACTTCCAAACAGAGTTTCTGTCTCATATTTGTATTTAAATGCCTCCCACTTTTGTTTGGGAAGAATTAGCCTATACCCTGTTCTGTTCCACTGTTAAACATGGACATTGCACACGACCATCATATTTATGCCTGGGTGACACTGCTAGTGCTCACAGAAATCACTATGAATTTGACCTTGCCAACCAAATAGATGTTAAATTTTTGTTCTGTGTCACCTTCCTTGTTTTCTGCATGTATTATTTAGGCTGCTTTTCAGTTACTTGGCCTGTTCTATAATTTGGATGTAAAGCAAGTATGCACATTTGTGATACTATAAACCACTTTTTATTGGCCTTTTTTTCTGAAAAAAGATATATTAGTCCAGATTTCACATCCAGCAGATATCAAATCATAATCTATATAGTAGTATTCTGTACCATTGTGTTTATTCTTCACATAATATACATAGAGTTGTCCTTTCCTTCTTTCCAAGCCCAGTGTCATATACAGTAATTTCACGAATATAAGCCGCACCATTTTGACTAAAATTTTGGTCTGAACCCAAAGTGCGGCTTATAATCAGGTGCG
>PYHW01010846.1:832782-847401 GCA_013186435.1 Turdus rufiventris
TCTGGAGGAAGGCTGCAGTTGTGAAAAGATAAAGAACAATGGCCCATCAGCAAAATGTCTCCTGCAGAGATAAGGATCACTGCCCCCATCCTCAACAGATGGTGATAGAACAGATACCTTTTATCCCACCCTGTATTGTAACATGCGGCTTATATTCAGGTGCGGCTTATATATGGACAAAAGAACAAAAAGTTGCTGACACCCGGGAGTGCGGCTTATACTCGTGAAATTACTGTATATTTGTAACAGAGTACAAAAGAATATTGCAATGGACAAGGGGAAAGATATGATGGAATTATTCCCTTGTTTTTGTAAAATGTGTTTAAAGGATGTCTATCTTGTTATTACTGTGCAGGTAAGAAGGGCAGAAAAATAGGTATTCATGTTTCTTGCAAATTCTACACAAACAATTAAAAAGTAATAATGGAATATTCAGCTCTTCACTTCTTAATGATTTTGAATTCAGCTACTGATATCAAGTGCAAGAGTTTGCAGAGTTTGGAAAGCCCAGTGCTCTGCCACACCAAGATGTATTAAACCTGTCCCCTATGGCTATGAAAGTTACAGAGAAGATACAGGACTAGAAGAAAAGTGTTAAAAGATGAGTCACAGAAGCCCCTCTGATCTTGCTATCTACTATATGGCAAACCAATTGATATAAAGACAGCACAATCTTTTTATATAATCAGGATATATACAGATATAAATATACTAATGTATATAAAAATATATATGTATATCTTGAATACATTGAAAGATGGTCCTGCCTTTGATTTATGTCAGCCACTTTTCCCTTTATACACAGGATCTGGACACAAAGCCATTTAAAAGAAAACCCACAGGTGTTACAATTCTGTTACAATTCTGTTTCGTAGAAACATATCCTTCTAATAACTTTCCTGGTTTGGAAATATTTTAATTTCTTGTAAAACCTTAGGAATATCTTTATATGAAAATGCTGTAAGCAAAAACATATTGAAATCTGTAATGTTATTCACTTGCGCAGCAATGGAAGTAAGGTGGGAAGGGAAGAATCAAGGAATGGACATTGGAGTATTATGTGTATTATGCATGGATATATTTGTGGATTGTGTTCATGTTTGTGTCAATGAGTGCTTCTGTGGCTTCTGGGAACTGTAATTGCAAATCCCCATAAAATGTAGGAATAAATCTGTGAATTGCTAGAGCAGTGAAGTGTGTACATATGGTAATATGTTAAATTCATATTACAGTGATTTCATGACTGTAAGGCGCACTGGATTATAAGGCGCACTTCCGGGTGTTGGCAAATTTCCAAACTTTTTCCTTATATAAGATGCACCGGATTGTAAGGCACACTTTTTTTTTGCAGTGAGAATCTGCGTGCAACAAAGTAATGAATTAGTAATGGAATCACGAGATCATGGGGTTTACTGGCATGTGCTCAATTTGCAAACATTTTTCACGGATTGGTGTAGCCTTTAAATGCAGCCTAAAAAAAAATCAAAATACTGAAAAAAAACCCAGAGAAAAATCACCCACTTTTATTAAACCTGCCGGCTCTGCTGTCGTGCAGGTGAGGGGAGTGTGGCCCAGGGAGCCAAGGGGCAGTGGGAAAGTTTCCTGGTGAGTGGTGGAGCCCCCCAAGCGCCATGCTGGCTGGCCCCAGTGCCAGGGTAACCCAGGCGCCCAGGGCTGCGGGATGCTTGGTGCACTGCCCCCTGCCCCAGGCGGTGTTCCCAGGTGCTGCGGGCCCTGGCACCCTGCAGCTGCTGTTCTCCCGTACCCTGCAGCCACCCCTGGCACCAGGCGGGCCGTGCTGCTCACCGGCTGGGCCCGTGCCCTACCCCAGGGTGTGGATGCAGCCCACATTTGGCCCCTGCGCCCTGGGACCCTGTGGTAGCAGTACTGGGGGGCAAGGTGGATCTGACCACAGAGAAAATATCCTCTCTCCTCTGCGTTCGGGCCAGCAAGTGCCAGTGACCCCCCCAGAAGGCAAGAACAAGGAAACCACGACCATCCACGCTGAGTGCTTAAAGCCCCCCAGCAACTGAGACATCAAGAACACCCACCCATCTCTTTTGTCTTGAGCAATTAAAAGCTAAGGGAGCTTCCCTGCCAACTTTGTTAGCATGACAATGGGAAAAATTTCTCCACAGAGGGAAAAAGTAAAAACTCCCCTACCCCCAACACATGTGCTCCGCCTGCTCGCGGTCATTTGATTGCGAGCTTCATGTTTGTTGCTGCGCAATGTGGAACAGAAATTGTTTTGAGATCCCTTCAATACTCAAAATTTTTCCATATATAAGGTGCACTGGATTATAAGGCACACTTCCAGGTTTCAATCAAAATTTTAGGCTTGAAGGTGCGCCTTATAGTTGTGACATTACTGTAATTTGAACTGTAGGTTTTGTGAAGACATAACCAGAAAAATGTCAGGACACACACTGAGGAAAAAGAAAAAGCACAGAAAAAAGGTTGGCTGAAGTGCTGATGTATGTTTTTCTTTAGCAAAACTAGTACTGACTTTTCCCCTACCTTGTGTAATGCTGTGTTTTGTCACGTTGGCTGGCTGCCAAGATATATGTTAAGCAAGGTAGGGGAAACATGGAAGTGATTCAGTTGAACCTATCAATAAGCTGTTAGTGGCTTTAGCAGATGTAGGGCTTATTCTTTTTCCCATTTGCCTAGATCAAATAAGACTAATATATTTTCTAGTAATCATGAAACATGCCTGGAAACTCAATTTTGAGACATGAGCAGATTTTTGCTAACTTGCTAGAAACTTTTTTAGTTAAAAGATCTTTGAGTTGCTGTTACCAAGGGTTACCTATGAGAATTTATTTCAGTTCTTGTTTGTTTCTCTAGTTGTTCATTTTGCTACATTTTAGCAAGCAAGTAGTAGTTGAAAGTGTTATGGTGGTGCAGTTGGGATAACATGAGCTTGCTTTCTTTTAACACTTAGCCTACATGACAGTTGTCTCTCAATCTGTTCGCTCTTAATCACCTGCTTCATACAGAGAAACAGCAGAAAATTACATACTGCTTTGTACATGAGCATGCATGGGTGTGAAACCCACATTCTCACTTCTAACATGCAGCCACTTTTTGTCTTTGAGCAAAAGCAACCTGTTGAACATCTAAGATTCTTTCTCCCACTTCTTTTATATGCCTATTGCTCTATGTAATTGAACAAGGATATGAATATGTGGATTGGGTTTTTCTGGTTGTTCAGACACTTCACTACAAAATAGCTAGGGATATACATATTTCCCTTCCTCATACTTTTAAAATAGACATTGAGAGTGTTTGCATGTGGATGTTTGTCTGTATCTGTCAATAAGAATTGAATTACACAGCAGGTTGCTCACTTCAAAAGACAATAGATACAGTAAGGTGACAGGTTTATGGACCTTTTGCCTAGGCAGTGGTTTCTTACACCATTACACTAGTGCTAGAAGGCTAGGAAATGAGAAATGTTTTGCTTGATCTTTTAATGAAAATGCTGTCTGGTTTAGTGGAAATTAATACAATTGTTCTGTGAGCTGAAAACAATTTGCAAGTCCACAAGCTGGTGAAACTGTGAGTCAAATCATAAACCACTTAAGGAGAAGATTGTTGCTTTTTCTTTTGAGCTTCATAGGATGAACCTTTCACCTCCAGCTTGTCACTTAAATAGAAATAAATCCCTTCTGCTGCCCTAAAGTTTAAAGTTTTGGTGTTTCTGTCTGTATTGACACAATAGGGGTCATAGCAGTGGGAGCAGCCCTGGTTTAACATATCGTTTTACACCTGGTGACCAGTAAGTTGCTCTAGGCTCTGGTTCCTAAGAGGGATTTGCCTTGAAAGAAGAGGCACTTCCATTTCCTAAGCAATCAGATGAAACCGTTCCAGTGTAGACTGTGCTTGAATCTTGAAAAGTAAAATGGCCAACCTTCCTAAATTTATAGGGTACATGTAAAAACTGCCCATTTGTCATGGACTAGTGACACAGGCATAACAGGTTGCTTAAAACTGATTTTAGCTTCATCTCTGGGGGTGCCTCACAGGAGGGAGACAACAATTGCCACCTTTCCTGGTGGGCTTTCCTTTCACATATACTGGCCAGGTATCAGAGTTGGGTGTGTTGATGCCAGTCCTGGGAGCCTTGTTTTCTAGCTTCTGAGGCTGAGTTTGCCCAGCTGGGATAGCCATTTGGTTCTGTTGTGTATCCCTTTCCCTTCTTCACATCTTTTCTGGTATTTTGGAGGAGAGAGAGTAAAATGGGGAAATTAGTGATGATATAGATTGAAGTTACCTATTGTTTAAGAATTGATGTTAGTGGGAGATAATGTGGAAAATACAAGTAAAACCTACTCTAGTAGAGGTCTAGGTGTTTTTTTCTTTATTTATTGTTTATTATAATGGGTTGTATTAAGACTTTTTTCTAGTCTGTAACTCAGTTTACTACTTTCTTATCGACAAAAATAGAACACTTGCTACTGTGTAGGAAAGTATTAGCATGAGGTTTGAGGAGTAGGTGAGATGTGGCAGATTGTGTACAGTACTGATGATATACAGTGTACGTCCTGTGTGACAGCATGGAGTTATTATATTTGTGCTTAATTCCTCTCCCTGCTGCTGAAGGAGAGAGTACGAGTTGTTCAGTACATCCAGATATCCTTATTGTATCTTCCTTCTGGAAGCTGTCACTAAAAAACATGGACAGCTTGGGACAGCAGTGCTTGTAAGCCTGTGATCCGTAGATGCTGAAAGTGGCCCTATGTGACTTTTGCAGGAGGCTTGATCAATGAAAAAGACTGAAAAACATATGGAAACAAATTAATGAAGTGAAATGTCCTGGATGTTGGCTCTCTTCATTCTTGATGCAGTGCATTAATTTTTGGGATGAAGGATACCTTGTTGGTGTCCAGGGTAACAGAGGAGAAGACCAAATGCATAGAGTGATCATCATGAGCTAACTTTAAGTCAGTTATTTATGATAATCAAGGTTTCTTGCTCACTTTGATGAAATTATTGCTAAGCTTTTTAATTGTTTGTGCCTGCCATGGGAAAAGTGTAAATGGATAACAGTTTAGATTTTCTCTGTTTGCTGGATGGATGATGATTATTTTTTCTCTGGTGTTGGTTATTTTAAGTATCTGAATCTGTCTTTGATACTGACAGTCAACAGGATTAAATCGTGATGAGTCAAAAAAATATTCCGTAAAATCTGGTAGCTCTAAGACTTTTAAATAGAGGGTGCCTGGTGTTCACTTACTAGTTTTTCACTTGTCTGTTCTGCCTTTGGTATTATTAAAAGCAGCTTACCTGAACACCTGCATATCAGCCAGTCATTCACAGAGTACCTCATCTGGTCATACCTAGAGACAAAGTCACCCTGCTTCTTAATGACATGGTAGAGGTGAAAAGAGTAATATGTAGTAAATGTACTGTAAGGGCTAAAGGACATTGTCTGATCTTGGAAGAAAGTATTCTTTTAACTAAGATAAATCTATTGGCTTTTTAGAGACCCAGATTAAATAAATTTGTTGTTTTGTCTCATGAATGGGCAAAAAAAAAAAAAAAAAAAAAGGAAAAGGAATAAACAGCCTTTGCATCTTCTTTCTCCAAAGAATAGAGATGGTTTTTATGATCTGAGAGAAGCAAAGTGAAATTCAAGCAGTAGGAAAGTGACATGTTACAATACATGCTCAGTCTTTGTGGTTTTCTCTCTTGTGATAAAAGATCATACAAAAATTTGAATAAGCACTAATAGAGAAGGCTTGGCCATACAAATTAGCTACTATATTATTCTAAAATTATTTGAGCTGTGTGGACTGTAGACAATTTGTTCTTCACCTAAAACATCCTCATGACCTGTAATGACTAGGATTTGAATGTTATAATCTGGATTTACTTAACAAGATAATTAAATATTTAAAGTCAGTTCATTTAGAGGATAGAATGGATTATCTCTCAACATTTGCAGATTTCTGCCCTTCTATTTGTATGCATGGCTGAATGTTCTTAAATTTTTTGCTACACCTCTCTTTCAGATTTCATACCCTAGCTTTTGCCATAACAATTAGGACAGCGAGAAGCTTTTTGTTGTCCTAGAACTGAGGGAAAAGAAATTATGAAATGCTGAATAAGATGAAATGGGTTTAGTACTCATTGCACTGTAGAAAACCTCTCATAAAAGTTAATTAAGCTCAGGAAACAGACAGCAAGATAATTAAGATTAGACCTAATTTTACACGGCAGGAATTCTGTGATGTTTTCCAAGGGACATCATATAGAGAAACTCCAGGCTTTCAGTCGGATTCTCAAAAGATCATTACAGATGATGTTAAGCAGCAAGACAGACTAATGTGATGAGGCATATGTTTTCTTTTACATTGCTTTAAAAGTAAAATTCTGCCATAAACATAAACAAGGACTAAATACTCAGTTTATTATTGCTGGCAGTGAGGTATCTAAGGGAATCTGTGGCTGGAAACCAGCAATTATTAACACAAAAAAACTGGATGCATTTGTTTCTTCCTCTGCCAGACTAAAATCCATCATGTCAAACTGCAGTTTATTATGTTCTAGAAAACTATGAGAAGATTCTTTTGTTTAAATCAGGCATACAGTGATCACTTTCCTCCCATTGTGCACCTTGGACATAATCTGTAGTATTCCATGCACTGGCAGTATAGTTTCCTAATACTCTTAGATTAAGAAAGTCCATACAAATCCTAATTACCATCTTATCCGCTTCAAATTTTTATTACTAGGTACACTAGAAATCTTAGAAATGAAAATGAGGAATAAATTACATGGAACTGTGGATTCTGTTTTTTCCTTTTTCTTTTTTTTTTTTTCAGTGCTTCTACTAATTGAGTGTGAAGCAAATTAGTCTCATTTCTCATTAAGCTCAAATCAATTGTTTAGACACCAGTGCTGTTTTCTGTATGCCTAGGCCCATGCACCAGAACTGTCAAAAGTTTCTGTATTCTGGCTTATTGATCTCTGGAAATATTTTATAGCTTTTTTAATATTTTCCATCCAGTAACATTTGATTATATTGATCCTGTGTTTTCTTGTGTAATTGAAGGCCTTCTTTTATTTATTTATTTATTTTTATGTGCCCTTCCTAGGGAAAGAAGTAAGCTGATAGAAAGGGTGGGGATTCTTTGTTGATTAAAAAAAAAATCAAGATTATCTAAAACTGTATATACTAGAAAATATTTTCCCCCATATCTGCTCAGAGAGTAACAACAGAAATGCAAATAAACATTTATAAAAAATAATTTTTTAAAATCAGCTGGCATACATAAGAAATTGAAAATGCAGTGATGTGATGATGAAAATGATGGTGCATGCATGTCAAACAGACAAGAAAAACCGAACAACCCTCAGGCAGATTAAATCCTTCCTGTGATGCCAGTATTGTGTCATGGATGTAGATTACAATCAAATAATGTAACACGTCTGCATGTCCCTCTCATATCTCAAATACAGCAGTTTCACAATACTGGTTTGACTGACAGGTTATGTTCCTGGATTCATGGTTACATGTAACTTTTACCTGTCCTCCTAAAAATATTTTAGTTGTCAGTCTTTAGGGAAAACTTTGAAAAGATTTTCATCACTGAAACGTTTTCTTGAAAGAAGCAAATGTTTTTTTGGCCAAAGGCATCCACCTGGATTTTCCATAAAGGGGACTTGTAATAATGATGGTGACAGACTTTTTAATAGGGCCTGTAGCAATAAGACAAGGGGTAATGGTTTTAAACTGAAAGAGCTTGAAATTCAGACTCTATATAAAGGAAAACGTTTTTACAATGAAAGTAAGCATTTCTTAAAGGACCCACACCTTAATTCATTTAAGCTTGTAAAATTAAAAGTTCTACTAGCAAAATCTCTAAAATTAATTTGGTGTTTCACAAGTGAGTGCCATCATTTTTATTGCATTAACTATATACTTCAGATTAAAAAAAAAAAAAANAAAGTGGAGTTAATTATTACAAAAGGAACAAGCAGCTGCTGCATGAGCTTCTCCACAAAACACAGTCTTCATATGCTACATCTGTGCATAGAACAAGACAAGTCTCTGTACTTACTCATCCTGCTGAAAGCATTGGATCCTTTGTTTCACTATTTTCCACCATTCTTGAAGTTCACATTTTTAACGTCCCTCCTTGCTTTGGACTGGTCATAAGTAGACTGGTTTGCAAGGTGCAGTAAGATTTTTTTGTGGCAGCTGCATAGAAAGCCAAAACGTGTTTGCCTTCAAGCAGGAGTTTGGTCTGATGATCCTAGAGTCTCTTCAACTTGGGTTATTCTATGTTTTTCCGATTTTCCAATTCTCTGATTCAGGAGCAGTTCTCCTAAGGCAAATGTGCTCACTGCTAAAGTGAAAAATGAGTGTACAAACCTAGCTGAGCAGTTCTGGTTTTTATATATATCCTTCAAGTGCTAATACTTTGAAGTCTGTTGTACATGCATACTGCATGCACTTATTGTCTGGTTACTGATTATTGTAATATCTCTTTTCTTCTCTTTACACAACAGAGCACAAGTAGATGCAACTACTGTACCTTGCTTACATTTATTATATTTTCTCATTGTAGTAAAACTTGTGTTGACATCACCATCCTCATTCTTTAAGCTCTGCAATAAATCTCACCCTCTATTTGGCAGCTAACCTTTTCTCCTCTGGATCTGAAAGCTTTTCCTTTTACCTTAACATTGAATGGAACATTAGGGTTTGTGGGTTATTTGAAGTTAAACTTTTTTTAAATAGCTTTTTGCTTTACCTTTTTTGTTTGTTTGTTTTTTACTGTAATTTGTTTATTTGTTTTTTTGGGGTTTTTTGGTGGATATGTAGTGTTTTTGAGGGTGTCTTGATGCTGGCTACTTGCTAGTGCAGATGTTTTTTCTGAGTTGCAGATTCTTGATGTATTTCATGGATGCATATGTTCATAATGAGTGCATATATTTATGGTTTTGGAATAATATGTATCCATTCACTTAACCTGAAACCTAAACAAATCAAACTCCATGAAGTTTTCGTTTCACATATGCAGCTCTTTTCCAGAACATAATTTATTTCCAGAAAATATTTTTCTGTTTTCTCTCATAGCATCCCTAGAAGGTTTTTTGTCACCATTTCAGTCCACACTGTATCACAGAAGCACAGAATGGGTCAGATTGTAAGAGACCACAGTGGGTCATGTGGTCCAACTTCCTCCTCAAGCAGGACAACGCCAGAGCATATGGCACAGGACTGTGTCCAGACAGTTCTTGTATTTCTCTGGTGAGAGGGAGTCCAAAATCTCCGTGAAAACATGTCTGACTCTTACTTGTATGCTGCTGCACATATCCAGGCTTGTGTCTGAATATTTTATTGAGACTTTATAAATCTGACTTCATGTGTAGTTATTTTTTTCAAGGCTGGCTTGGTACATTTATTTGCTTCATGAAGCTTTATGAGGTTAAAATTCTAGCTGCTGACTCCAAAGCTTTGGCTTTTGGCTGGCTCTGGTGCTGTGATAGAGTGATATGACTGAATTCCTGCCTATGGGGTGTAAACATGCTGCTAGCAAACAGCCATCTGTTGTCAAAAACACCCGGTTTCTGAAGTGTTGCAAACACTTGTCTTGAGTTTATGCAGAACATCTGCAGGTTACTGTCATCTCAAAATCTGAATGAAGCCTCTGTTGTGGTGTCTGGCGTGCTTTTGCTGTGGTGGTGATAAAGGTGGTCACGATCAACCTTGCTCTCAGGCAGAGCTGTTGCACTCACAGTAGAAACAGTACAGGGAACATATATGTTCATCTCAGTTAAGGCTTTGCCTCTAAGGTAGTGGCATATGGTTAATGTGATTTGTTTGCATCAATGGCTGGGACCACATCACTTGGTGTTGCCCTGTTCCTGCCCCAAGACTGAGTAAACATGAATCAGATTTCTGAATTCTCTGGGTGCCTACATTCTTTCAAAACACATTGAAATCAGACCAGGAGTATTTTATCATATTGTGCTGGACAGATCCCTACTGATTTCAGATTTTGACTTAATAGGTTGCAAGTTAAAACATAAGATTATGTGTTTAATGGCTGAGAAGCAGATTTATATTTCTGTTTTACTCATTTTCTCTGCTGTTCTGGCATGCAGAGCCTTGACAAGTCTGTCAGTCAATGTAGTACTCCCTTTCCCTCTCCCTGAAACTGGGAATGCTCCCAATTTCCAAGAAATATTTGGCTTTTGCTGCTTTTGCTGCTTTTGCTGTGTTTCCTAGAATGTGTCACAACTGTATGCTGAATATCTTTGGTCATGTTTGGCAAATGTCTTTAGCAGGCTTGACTTGAAGTCAAATCTAGCCAGAGCTGATTGTCTACGTCTAATCAGTTTAAAATAATTTCACAAAGGATTCTGTATCTCAAGGACCTCAATAATTTAATTTACAGTGACAGTTTTTGCACTTGATGATCTTGGATAGTTCAGAACATTCAATAGCAGATCCTTCTTAGAATATCAGATGCAAATAATCATAGAATATTAGTTTGTGTTTCATCTTTATTTTTGTTTTGCTTTGTTTTTGTTCTCTCTGAAGCGATGGAACTACTTCAGTTCATTTGCTTTATCTCTTATTTTTCTGTTTTCTTAGATGGCGTAGATCCTGTTTGTCTGCTGTAGAATGGTTTTAGATCCAAAATGATAGTTCCGGGTAAAAAAACCATAGTGTTCATCTCTGGCACAGTTTACTGTGCAAACCTTGGGAAGTGAGAACATTACATTTTCAGACCATTACCAGAAGATTTCTTTGGAGCACTCTTTTGTGAATAGAATCTGTCTTAAATAAGTGTGTTCTTAACCTTTCAAACACTGACTAATCTGTCCATGACTCTCATTGCCTTTTTTTGAATATTTCTTTGGCACAAATGACTTAACAGAAATTACCCATAATTCTTTCTTTCTGTGTTTGGTCTTTCCATTGCTCTCATATCACAAAAGGAATCACTGATCTGGATGCTGTGTTGCTTAGTGTTTTTGTCTGGTTTAGTGTGCTTATGGGCAGGATGCTCTGGTCCTGTAAATCTGTCATAATAATCTGTACCACCTTTGCAGAGATCCCCATGGTTACTATGGGCCCTGGTAGAGCGTGCTCAGTGCTGGTGGCTTTGCCTGAATGTCTTTCATGTATTGCATATTTATGTCCTTGTCCTGCCTAAAATTCTAGCATTTTTTTCCTCACCAGAACTTTGCATAGGATTTGCATTATCCTAATGCTGCATATGTAAGACTGAATGATTTTATCTTTCTCCCCTCTTCCGTAGTTCTTTTTCACTTGTGCCCCACTGACTGCTTGGCATTCAGCTGACTGTTTGCCTACGGATGCCTTGTCTGTGCATCTGATACTAGTCTGAATCCTAGAAACCATTTCTTGTGCTATTTTGCATTGCATTACAACCATAAAGTGCAGAAACTTTCCTCTCAGGTGCTGTTTTGCTTTCAGAGTGTGTGATTTTTTTTCTTTTACTGCAAGCTTTAGCATACTGACACAGCTGCCATGTGGCCCAGTAGGCAGGACATTTTTCATGTTCTTCACACCAGCTCAAGACATTAATTTTGTTCACCTCTCTAATTTTGCATTTATGCATTTCTTTTTACATAACTTCTACCTAATTTTTGCTTTTTCTCTATGATAAATGCTCTGCTGATATGTTTATGCTATAAAAATAGCTTTCAGCTTGTTTTGGAATAAAAACTATTCTTTGTACTCTAATAATCTATGTATTTCTCCCATATCTGAGGCAGATCTTGTACTTATGAATATCTTTTAATATCCTTTCATTTTTTCCTCCCATTCAATGGAATATTAACATTGTTTTAATCTGCCGTATTTAAAACTGTTTAATCCATAGGAAGGACCTTTAAATTAATATTCTTACTGAAAAGACTCTGCAACCCAGCTGCATTCTACTCTTGCTTCTCATCTCAATACTCTCCTAGTTTTAAAAACATGCAGGGTCATCTCTAATTTGTGAAATCTTACTCAGCTTCAAATGTAATTGAAAAACCATCAGAGGTATTGTAACAATTGGGAACTTATTACTTTTCTCTCAGTGTCTCTCTTTTTTTTTTTTTCCCTGTAAAATCTTAATGCTTCCTATTGCAAAATTCTTAATTTTAACACCTAGAACTTATGCTGCCAGAAAATTGCAGTGCTGGGTTTTTTTCCTTTCCTATCACAGGCACTAAAATTATTCTTAGGATTGTTTTTGTGGGTCAAGCTAGAGACCTCAGATGTCACAAACTTCCTCCAAATTGGAAACATTTCTAGTTTACTTGCATGACTAGCAAAGAAACAATACAGCTTAATGATGCTCTTGGGAGCTATTTTTAGGTAGAGAAACAAGTCTTATGCAGAAAGAAGCTGATACATGTTTCAATTCCTGTATTAAATTCCTGAAATTAGAGGACTGTTCCAGTAAGAGTATGCACTTTCCTGAGAATTTACGTACATGTATTTGTGTTTAAAAACCAGTTTACTTTAAAGCTCTCTAATGTATAATTAAAATAAAGATCAGGAAGTACATAAAGATCAGGAAGAAGTGTAAATTCAAACAATGTCAACATCTTTTTGTCTGGAGTTCAATAAACATTTTATAGTATGTTACATTATATCAACTAATTGATTTCCAGCCTGGAGTTAAAAGTTGGAAGGAGTATCACTGCTATCAAGGTTATTTTCTCCTCTGTGGCTCTGTATTTTCTAATCTTGAAGCAAAAATACAGAAATAGAAGTAATTCTTTTTATAAGAGTGAAGTGTACAAAAGCATGTCTTTTCTCTAGGTAATTGACAATATGTGGCTCATTCATGTGGCCAACATATTATGCATGATTATAACTCTAGTTAGTTAAACTTTTAATTTTTCTGTTATTTTTCTTATGAATGCCTAGCATTAGTGTTAGTAAAATGATTACTTCAATGAGTGTGTGATTATTTTAAGAAAAAAAGAGTGCTATGTCAATATATATCACAGGAAATATTTAAGATCACGAGCTTCAGTAAGAAGGCATACTCCTTAGTTATATAAGTTCACACTATTATCATGAAGTTTCCATATTTAAATATTGACAGTGTGACTTTTGTTTTAAATAATTCTGTCCCTCCTGTATCTCTTTAGCTTTTGCAGTTATTTCCACTATGAAAATGTAACCAGGAGCGTGTGTTCTCTGAGATGTTGTCTTTTATGCAAATGACACCAGAAATTCAGACTGAAGCATGAATGTCTGCTGATTTATCTCCCACTGTGATGATTTATTAAGTTGCAAAATGAAATGTGTAACTGCAAATGAAAGTGACTCCATGAGAATAATAATTAAAACTTAAAATCTATGTTTTCATCAGAGCTGGACAATTTCCTTTCCTGAAGTCTAATAAAACAAATCCACATTTACTTCCCTCCTGGCTGGCACTTTGGTTGCATATGAACAAAGGTTAATATTTGCTTTGCATATATGTGGGTGTATTTTACCACCCCATATGTACATTAAGGTGGTTGTATGTGTTAGTAATTTAGATAAGACATGGGTCCTGGAAACAGTTGCACTTACACTCAACATGGCATCCATACCATGTGAGCTCAAAGTGATGTATCTGACATGCTCAGAAAGTAAAATGAGTTTCTGGAAAAAGTATTCAGTAGAAATAAAAGTTCCCCTCACCCCACCCCCTTACCCCCCGGAAATACCTGTATACCTGTNTTTTTTTTTTTTTTTTTTTTTTCTTTTAATAAGGACTTTCTGATATTTGCCTTCTGGCTCAACTTGGTAGACTGCTCAGGGACTTAGTGGTATGGCATCCTATTTTTATGCAGTGACACTTGACTGCAGGATCTCAGGTGTCCAGATCATAAAGATGAAGGCAACCCAGGTATGTAGGCTGATGCTGCCAAGACTGCAATGGCCAACAGTGCTTTGATGGTTACAGAATCACAGAATGAACCAGGTTGGAAAAGACCTTTAGGATCATCTATTCCATCCTATGACCTTACACCTCCTTATCAATTACACCTAAACGATGGCACTGAGTGCCATGTCCAGTCTTTTTAAAGCATGTCCAGGGATGGTGGCTCCATCTCCCCGGGCAGATGATTTCAGTCTGCAATCACTCTTTCAGTGAAGAGTTTCTTTCTAATGTCTCACCTAAACTTCCCTTGGCACAGCTTACGATTGGGTCCCCTCATTGTGTCAGTTGTTGCCTGAGAGAACAGGCCAACCCTCACCTGACCACAGCCACCTTTCAGGGAGCTGTAGAGAGTGATAAGGTCACCCTGAGTCTCCTTTTCTCCAGGCTGAACAAGCCCAACTCCCTCAGCCATTCCTCACAGGGTTTGTGTTCCCAGCCCCTCCCCAGCCTCGTTTCCTCCTCTGGACACGCTCAAGCGTCTCCATGTCCTCCCTGAACTGAGGGACCCAGAAATGGACACAGCACTCGAGGTGCAGCCTCACCAGTGCTGAGTACAGGGGAAGAATGATCTCCCTGCTCCTGCTGGTCACACTATTCCTGACACAACCAGGATGCCATTGGCCTTCTGGGCCACCAGGGCACACTGCTGGCTCATGTTCAGTCGGCTGTACCAGCACCCTCAGGTCCCTTTCTG
>PYHW01010846.1:852008-884086 GCA_013186435.1 Turdus rufiventris
TTTTTTTTTCCTCACCAGAATCATCCCACAGAAGGAACCCCTGAGGCTCAGATGAGGATGCACCTCACTTATCTAAGAGACGAATGCTGTGTATGTTAAAACAAGCTGGCCAGTGGCCTGCTACTGCCTTAATATTGTTACTCTTTGTTTTTATTCTCCTTCTCAAGGTCCACAATGTAAAAGAAAAGATGTGCGGCAGTGAAATATTAGGATTTTTCTCAGTGTTATCTGAGTGACCATTTAACACAAAGTGTAACACAACATGGTGACAAGAGCCTTTTACTTGCTCCAAGAAATGAAACAAGGAATATCTGCACTTACATAGTAATTTTTACAGGACCTTAAAACACATATTTCACACTAATTCAAATTACTATTTTGCCTATGACTCTTGCAGTTTTAGTTCACTATTGTTTTTTTAAAGAAGTGTTGAAGGTCAACTGCTACTAACTGTACTGTTAAATATTGATTTAACAATTTGAATTAATGTAATTTTCTGTTGTTCTCCCTACTAAAGGTACAGCAGCACTTCAGTGGCCCAGTCAATAAGATCAATAGCACTCACGTGAAGTTCAGGCTATGACTGTTGCTGGTTTGTTCTCCTTTTTTCCTTGTTCTCTTCTCACAGGGTCAGACAGGTTTTATTTTTGTAAATGCGAAGTCTATGTTCCTGCTAATAGGCTGTGGGACTTCTCTAGATGGATGCATTTTGTGCACACCAGTTACTCTGAAGCAGAATATTTTTTGCCTCATACAGATTTTAAAAAATATTTTAATCACGCTGCTATTTCTTTAATGAGAGAAAAAATCAAACTATAAAGGCATTGTTTGTGCTTTCTTCTGTGGTTTTCTGCAAACCCTTGTTAAAGACTGTTTATACCAGTAATAGTATGCACTCAGTAATTTTTAAATAGCAAGTCATTACTCAATAGCCCTTGCTAATCCTGATGTCAGAGCTAAAAGACCAGTATCTAAAGAGATAAATGTGACTAAGTTAAGCATGTGTTTAAACATTTGGTTAAATTGTTCAGAATTGGTACTAGCATCCTGGAAAACTATGCCTTAGTGATAGTGAAAATATATGGACAGCTAAAATGTTAAACACTTGGACAAAATACCCCTTGAAATACAATGTGCCTTGGTGTTGCATGGAAAAGTGTGTGAAAAGTGTGTGTGATTGTTCCTATTCCATGGATGGAGCAAACCTGTCAGAAGGGGAAGTAATAACTGGTATTCAAATGGCAAAATGATGGCAAGTTTAGAATTGAGCATGTATGCCCTGAGTCAATTTGTCTTTGAATAGTTTTCATGAAATGTTAGTGGTCTTGTTTTCTTGATGTCTGTCTATTTTAAGCCAGGAATATACATTTGTGCATAAGTACATTTCAAGATGGAAATTATCTATAAAAAAGAAAGAAATATGAGAGCTAATGTCCTTTGACTAATTTTGAGAATATAAGAGGGCATGTATTAAATAGGAAACTGATATTTGTTCTTCCATTTAACAGAAGAATGTCAGTAGCTGCAATCAAAAAAATTCTTAGCAAAAGGACCTCACCTCTTCTTTCCTTCCTTAATTCACAGTGATGACTAGATTGACATTGTGATGATCTTGTGCTGCCAGACTTTTCCTTGCATTCTTTTCCACATACAGCGTAGCTCTTCACACATGTTCACTCACATGTAAAGGATACCCTGCTTCTCCTTGAAGCATCAGTGGCTGGGTGTGATAAAGATAAGGTACAAAAAACCTGCAGGATTAATGCAGCTGCTGAAGCCATGGGCTTTACATGCATAACAAGAAAAGCAATACACTCCCTGACCCCTGTACTGTAAAGCTTAGAAAATGTAATTAGAGAATAGTTTAACCTGGAAAGGTACTAAATTAACCCAGACAAGCATGATAAACAGAATGAAGTTTTTTGTTCTGGCTCCAGATAACAGAATGAAGTATATGAAACAAAGGTAAAAGCTGCACGTCTTTCTGCACTGGCTAACCATCACTGTGGATATATTTTGAGACTCTGACTGTTCATGGCTTTCCTTATGTATTTCCATGTGGTTCTGCTTTCTGAAAATAGATAGCATGAAATAAGATAGAGAGGAAAAATAGGAGATGAGTGGCAAGCGTTAAGGTATGTCTATGAACTTGAGAAAGCTAAAGAATGATAACTTTATATTCTAATTTATGGTGTCAGCAATTTACAAGTGTCTCTGTAAGTATCAAACTCTGAAGCTACTTTTCTCACAGAATGAAGACTAGTGTTTTTGTTAAAAAAAGAATATTTCCTTTGTGCTTTCTGTCCACTCTGACCCTTTTGTTACATTTCAAAAATCCTTTTAACTGTAAGGAGTATAACAGATTTAAAATGCCTTAGGGAATGTTTGTGCTAAATTGTTTCTTTTCTTATTTGTTTTTCTAAATTACTCTTAATGAAAATAAAAACCATCTTGTTCTTAGAAATAATTTTTCTTATCTCTTATGTCTCTCTCCTGCTATTCCACACTGTAAAATGACTGAGAAACATAATGATTAAAAATTCACATCATGCCCATCTGCCTCTGTCCCCTGCACTTTTGTCATCTGGCAGTTGGGTATCAAAGTAGCCTCATCAATGTTCTTTGAAAATTAAGCAGATTGGACATGCAATTTATATGTAAAACAAAATTACACTGTGTTAGCTTGCTTTTGGCAAGAATATTAGGGCTCATCTTGGAGACAGGAAACAAAACCAGCACTTCATCTTCATAAATTTTAAATGAGGGGAGGTGTAAGTGTGTGAGAGAGCTGTCTGGCAGGAGCCTTTCCCTACAATCTTTCTCTAACTAGTTCTTTCCTTTCTAGAATGTGTCCTAATGTGTGCTACTGACATTGGCTGGAATAATACATGTTTCCATATAATTCAGGTTGTGTTAATTATTTCTCACTAGAGTTTTTTTCAAATTATTTCTTTGTTATTCATGTAAAACAGAAGGTTGTGCCTTGGTGACAAGCTTCAGAACCAAAATGAAACAAGGTTAAAAGAGTTAATTCATGTTGTATAGATTCATTTTCAGCCAGAAAAAGTTTATTTTGTCATATTATGTGTGCAGTGCTACTGTGGTATGTTTTTAAATACTTCTAAGTGCTCCTTCTTAGATCTTTATAAGCAGCAATTATGAAAGTCTGTCTGATAAGAACACTAAATTGAATGCCACATTTTCTTCAGAACTTCTATGCAAAACCTGTCATACATTGCTGTTGTCTTAAATCCTTCAGTGTGTTTGAGAACAAGTGTGTGATGAAATGCACTGACTTGGGAGAAATCGCTTTTTAGATAATATCTAAGAGCAAGGTCAGTGGTGTCCTAGTTTAGGGCAAATTTAGGGAAAACCTCTGGGACTCCTCCCCAGAAAAAAACAAAGCCCCCCAAGACTCCTCCTCCACCACTGGGTTCAGGAAAAATTTCCCCAGAGGAAAAGTGGAAAACACCTGTTTATTATTCAAACAAAACACTTCCCAACACAAGAGAAGAAAATTAACAACCCCAGATGACAAAAAAAAAAAAAAAAAAAAAAACAAACTCTTTCACCAGTGTGAGAGGGTGACAAACTCAGAAAATCTCTCCTGTGAGTGGTATCAGTCTCCGGCGCTGGGAATGACTGCAGATGACAAATTGCAGAGTCCCGGTGTTCCTCGGTGTTCCAGGTCTGGTCCAGAACAGGTTCAGATGGTATACAGAAAGGGAAAGTGGGGAAAGAACAAAAAACAGTCCAGGGAAAGCGATTGGATTGCCTAACTAATAAGCAAAGCCAGCAAAACTAAAGCTAGCACAAGCAAGCAAGCAAAGCAAGCGAGCCAGAGCAAGCCCAAGCCAGCAAACCCAGCCTCCCCTAAGCACAGACGATGGGGGAGGGGAGCCAGCTGATAAATAGAAAAAACAAACCTCGCTTAAACAGAACACATAATTGGGGATACAAGCCACCATAATATCATCCCAGGACAAGTGGTAATTATGCCTTTTAGTGTGGTGAGTTTCTTTGAATGAGAGTCATAATCAGTCCTGCAGCACTTGTAATGAAGTTCTGAACAATGTCAATGAGAAACCAACAATGTGTCCACCTTAAGAAAAATCCTTACTCTGAACTTTAATGCTAACCATAACCATCAAGAAATTCTCAGTGATATTATCCATGTGACTGAAATACAGTCCAAGTTTGAGCTTGTCAGTATTGTGCAGCTTTGTACCTGGAGTTTGGTAAATTTTTTGTTTAATGAGGGTAATATGTCTGCCTTAAAACTGAATACTCAACATTCTTCTACTTTCTTCATTTTTTTTCTTTAATAAAATTCTTAATTTGGTGTCACAGTTATGAGATTTTTTTTTTTGTGTCCGTTTCATAGATTTAGAGGAATCTAATTGTAGGAAAAATCTTAAAAATAATGTTTTCATGAATTCTAGCTGAAATCTAGTCAGTTTTTATTGTAGGTTCCATCAGTGGTTAAAAATATTTTTTTCAAATTTGAACCAGATATCTTGTGCATACAAAATTCTACTCCTTGACCAGACATACCTGAAAATAGGTTATATTTTAATGAGTAGAACGGAGATTTGCAGTTGTTGAGTCAGTTCTGGATTCTTACTCATATTTTTACAGGAAAAAAAAATAAAGGTGGTATGGGATGAAAATTTTTTATTGTTTGATTTATTTGTTTGTTTGTTTTCCAAGTCTGCCTATTTGAAATAATATTGCAGCATCTGAATTCTGTCAAAAGCTTTTAGGGGCTAATGACAGTAGAGTGGCTGCTAAAATGAACAGTAAACAGTAAAACTTCATTTTATCTAAGTATAAAAGTTTGTATATTTTCCACAATCAGAAGGCACAACCTGCAGCCAGAGGACTAGTTTTATGGTGCTCAGAATCTTTGGGTAATGTTGGGAAGAGATTCATTACAGTGATTTTCAAAAATCAGTAGCCTTCTGACCACAGATGTGAAATTTGATCCTCTCTGCTTGAAAGAATGTTAAGGGTTACCTAACTTACCACCTATAGCAGGCTGTTGATGTTGCCTGGGATGAGTTCTCACTTCAAGCTGTTGATCCTCTCTCAGCTTGCTTAACAGTATCAGGATCAGTATCAACAGCTCCAGGATAACTCATGTACTTTTTGCAATGCCGAAAATCTACAATATACCAGTCAAGTGAAAAAATGCCATTTCTGTGGAAAGGAACTCAAAATTTTGTGAAGATGGCAAAGTACTATGAAAATTGCCTAGAAGTAACAAAATTATTTTTGACCTATTAATGGTCATCAAGAAAGACACTGTACTATTTGTTCAGAATAAAGGCACGCAAGAAGTTTGTAAGAGCCAGCACTGGAGATGAACAACCACATTCAAACCTGCCTCCACTGCAGTCCACATGGAATCCCGCAATTGAAATATATTGCCCTGGTCAGTACTAAACTATAATAGCATTCCTGGGTATTCCTGTGCGTTGGATGCCATGTGAGGAATTAAGGAATATATTGAGAGATCAGATTCCCCGGGCGATGGCAGCTGTATGGTTTTGTGCACATCCACAGGGTCTGTTGAGTGTGGAGTGTTTTCAGTGCTCCCTGACAGGTTAGCAATAAATGCACCTGACTAAAAGCCAAGTAAGAGCAGATCCCAGCTGATGCTGTGACAAGGTCTCCGCAAGCAGAAGCAATCCAGGCCCTGATCTGACAAAAGGCCATGCAGCTCCTGGACTGTGGCTGTGTCAGCCTGCCAGGGACAAATGCATTTTATCACTTGGGAGGGAAGGAGGACTGCTGTCTGGCAAGCCCTCACCTATCTGTTTCCAAAGCCATGCTAGGAAAGCTCTGGCGCTTGAGCCATGTAAATATTTCTACCAGCAAGATTCAGTCCTCACTATTGGTGGCCACATGTGCTTGGCAAGGTTGCTGGGCCTGTGCAATCCAGCCTTGGTTTGCTTCAGAACTCCCCATATGGGGAAGGATGAAGCACTTCTGGCTATCCTTCATTTCCAGCAAACTAGCTGCAGATTCCTCTATTAGATGACACAGAAAGAAGAGAAACAGTGTAAATTCAGGTCAAGTGAAATTATTAAGTACAGTAATTTCACGACTATAAGGCGCACACTTTTGACTAAAATTTTGGCCCGAACCTGGAAGTGCGCCTTATAGTCTGGTGTGCCTTATATATGGACAAAGTTCGGAAATTTGCCAACCCAGAAGTGTGAGCCGTGAGCCGCAGGGGGAGCCGGCAGGGCCGCGGCTGCCGGGTAGAGGCGGGGCCATGGGGCCGTGGCTGTTGGTACAGGTGGGCCCGTGGCGCTGTGGTTGCTGGGTGCAGGTGAGCCTGGGGGCCCGTGGCACCGCGGCTGCCAGGTGCAGGGGTGCCCGCAGTGCCTCAGCTTCTGGGTGGAGGCGGGGCCTCGCCATCAACTGCGCGGGGACAGCCGGTGGCGGATCCTCGCTGCAAAAAAAGTGCGCCTTATAGTCCAGTGCGCCTTATATATCGGCAAAAGTTTGGAAATTTGCCGACACCCGGAAGTGTGCCTTATAATCCGGTGCGCCTTATAGTCATGAAATTACTGTAATTAAATCAGTTTCTAGGTACTTACGGCCACTATGGTGCTTTCTGTTTTCATGCTGGTATGGGGAACATATTCAAAGCCCCATAGAAAATTTTTTGCATTCTGTAAATCTGGAAGGTCATGCGTTTGAATATTTAATTGAAGAGGAAAAAAAAATATGGGAAGAAAAAATGAATTACACAACATAGATAATGAGGGGAGCTGTAAAAAATTTAAATGGTTTTAAATGTTTTCACCCAAAGGGCAGTGGTCCAATAACTTAAGTGGATTATTTTGTGCTCATAGGAAGGCTCAGTTAACTACAAATACCAAGGTGCTGATCTTAAACTTGTCAACAGGATGTAGCTGTCACAGAGGTTTTGAAAGAGACCTCTTCTTTGTTTTAGAATGTTGTAAAATTTTATTCTGGTGTTATAGTGTGTGTTGAATATTCTTGAATTTTGAAGTAAGAACCAAGGAATTAGCAGATAATCAAGAAAGTTATATATATTGGGCCCTAGGCATTAGTTAAACACAATGTTAAAAGTTGTTTAAAAGAACTGAGAAGAGCTTTTGGATCAGGCAAAGGTATGCCAAACAAATTCACAGTAGGTAGTAGAGGATGAAAAATAAAAACTACAATCAATTAATTATATATAAAAACCGCAAAGTTATTTTTTTCATCTCTCCTTGAGTGTTTCCCAAGAAAAGATGGTGATGCTTTTAATGATTCTTGTTTTGGAGTATACAGCTAGTGTGCAGGATTCAAGTAGATCTAGGAAATTGTTTATGTTTATGATTGCACACTTATGAGAGTTTGTTGCTTGCACATAAACTTGGCGTTATTGCAATTCTAAGAGAACAAAAAAGAAAAGGGGGGGTGGTGATATTTCAATTAGTTTCCCCAGAAACTTTGCCTTGAGCAAAGCTAATCAATGATAGCCAGCTTTTTTCTTTGTAGTCCAAAAATTTGTATTCATTATGGTATTTTTACAGCTCTGGAAATTCTCTATATAACAGAGCAGGTAACTCAACTGTTTTTCTCCTGATGAACAACTCACTCAAGAGTTTCTGGTTGGGAAAAAATAACGAGTCCTTCACTAAGCACCATCTCACTTCTCAACTTTATTGATCCTTTTGTTGCTTTTAACACTTTCATGCTTAAAGAATGTAACTAAGCTGTCTAATATGCTAAAGCTCCAGTTTCTTTTCTCTCATTCCTGGAAATATTCCATCGCAAGCTGCTCGTAAATACTTTTCTTCTTTTCATCTCTACTAATTACTTTTTTTTTTAAATTATTTTTTTCAGGTTCAGCCTAGCACAAGTTAGGTATATAGATATTGCAAAGAAAAAGCTATTAAAATATCTTTAAAACCATTAAAAAGGTTGCAAAGAAAAGCAGGCTGATGGCTTTAGAAGAAGGTCTCACAATTTTGAGAATGAGCTCTTTTATTGCATTAAGATTTTTTTTTGATAGCTATTTCTCTGAAGTGTTTAAAGAGAAGTCAAATGGAAACTGTCAAAATTCCCCCAGCAAAGTGTCTCTTAGGAAAATATATTTATCAAGCCTTGCTCATGACAAATAGAGAGACTAAACTTTGTGAACAAACAAATGCTTTGTGTATCATGCAGATATCAGTGTATATATTTTCATTCCAAATGTACTCTGCAGCTTTAGTAGCATGACCCATGCATAGTTGCTGAGGTAACTAGAAACAGGCGATGTTTCACAGTCAAAGAATTCTTTTTCCTCTTGACTTCTGATACAAAATTTCACTGCTTCCTCCCAGTTTTTATGACTCAAAATGTATATCTTAAATATAAGATATTTATCTTACAAATAAGATGATATATTATCTTTTTATAAGACAGGATAATTGTCTTTCTCTGTTTCTTCTTCCATTTCACAATGTCACCCCTGTCCCAAGATATACACCAGGGCATTTCATACCCTGGAGACAAGAGCCTCCTGGTCTTCCATCTTATACTTAGACTCAGAAGACCCTTTCAACACAAATAAAACTCAACAACCTTTTAAATCTGTGGTGTTTTACAGACTATAAGTGAAACAGATATACCTAGGTAATAATTTCATTATGCCAGTTGGAACTGCACTCCATTTTAGTCTTGAATTGTTTTAGTGATTGTCTGTTGTTCTTCTTTTGAGCTTTCTGGAGTCATGTTTTTTTTCTTCATTCATTTTTTCCACAGCACCCTGAGGACTATATAAGTATTCTCAAAAAAAAAGATTAAATGAAATTGAAAATTGAGGTTCTTGACTAATACACTAATTCAGTGATTAGGTCTTTAACATAAGGTTTAGTTAGCATCAGACACGCAGAATTAGTATACTGTGTTTCTGGGGCCAGAGATGTGGAAACATCTGCAGCTAGGGACAGGGTGAAACCTTCATATGCTAAGAATTACTGAGCAGCTGGGAAAACTCCCTGAAGTGGAACATGATTTATCCCGATCTAGCAGATCCAAGGTCTCTGAAGAAACATGATTAAATGAACAAATGAGGAAAATGGAATAACCCTGCCTCTCCTGCTATTCAGCTGTACCTGAGAAAATTGACTTTTGCTTACGGGGCCTGGGATAGCACTGCTGCCCCGTACAAGGACAGCATCTGCCTGGACTGGCTGCCTACCTGAATATTCAGGTGGTAACACACTGTTCTTGTGTGACAGCATTGCTTCTGGCAGGTGAATTATGAAAGCTGCTTCTGATGACAGAGGCTGGTGGAGGTGGCAGCTTTGGTGTCCTGAACTGTCAGAATGTGGTGAACAGAAAGATGGAGATGTAGAGGTGTCATTGCCTTTGCACTTCTTTGACTCTTTTGAGTGTCTCAAGCTTGTTTTTATCAGACCTAAAACGTGCAGGTTTTGACCACCCTAGAACATCCAAGAGTATTTTTAGATTTCATAAATAATCTTTTATCATCTTAATAAGTGAAACCAAACCCTCAAATTTGTATGCTTGTCTGTTCTTCAGGCTGTCTAAATTTAAATTTATTATATGAAGTTCATTTCTAATAGAAACTGTCGGGGATGTGATCAAAAGTCTCTTCAAGTTCAGCTTTGGTCCACTGTCATTGATCTGCAAATTTTTCTGTCAGAAGATGTTTGAAATGCTTTTCACATTGTCTGATTCCTACCTGCCCCTTTGTGAAAGCCTATTTGATTAAAAAACATAGCTCAATTCATCAAGGTTTCTGATCTTTTGGACTATGTGCTGGTTAGTGTTTCTGCAGCACATCCCTAAATGGGAGACTGAATGGAAAGATGTCTGTGTGAAGCAGAGGACTTGTCCACTTGGCAGAGGTCAAAACAAAAAGTAATTTTTTACTGTAACTAATAGCAAAGTGGTGTGCTTGAGATTCAAGAGAATAAAAAGGCTTCAAAATGTCTCTTCTGCCACCGCTTCTTATACTACAGAATTAAACATACAGATATGACCTTGCTTGGTGTAAGTGTGTTGAAATCGATAAGAAATCATGGTGGATCAAATATTTTGGACCAAGAATTTGTTTTGTTCTGCATTATGATGAACAGCTTTTGTCACCTTGTTAAAGGAAGGGAGTCACTCAAATGGTGTTGCTGCCTCACACAGTGTGACAGGCACAGACCCCTTCCCACATGCTCGCCTCTGGCAGTGTCTGAGCTGAGCCCAGAGCTGGTTGTAGTGTTTACACACCCTTATGGGCAGTTTAACAGAGTGTGTGGCTGTAGCTGCATTTCTTTTGTTCCTAGCTAACCATGCTTACCAAGCTGTACTGAGCCTTTGGCCAGTGCCAGTGCTGCTAACTGGCATTTGTCTGTGCCGCAGGACACTGTGTGGGGGAGTCTTCAGACCACAATGTGACTTGATTGACAAACCAGCCCTTGAGAGATAGAATTAGTGCTATCTAGATAGCTAAAGGAAGCAAAAGGACAAAAACCATCTGGCAATAAAGTTGTATCCAAAAATAGAGAAGGCATATTTACATGCATTAGAACTAAGCACTGAAACTATTTCCTTAAGACTGTGTTAAATTCTTACTGCCATCATTCAGAGACTGTCATCTTTAAACCAAGATGACCCAGAGTGTGTGTGGGTGGTAATGCAGATTGAAATTCAATGGCTTGAGATTTTTTGAGGTCTCAATGGCTAGTAAATTCAATTGCTGGCTATAAAGAAGACTTGATTATTTAAAAATTATTTTCCGTTAATTGGTGGTAGAAACTTTTAGGAAAGGACCTGTTCACATTTTTACAGTGCTGGTACAATAAAGTTCTCACTTGGACCTTTAAGCATGTTATACATGAAAGCATGAATGAATTTTTTTTTTTTTAATATGACTCTTCTTGAGGAGAGAGATTGATATAGACATGATCTGTATTTAAAGTTCATATGCATAGGCCCACCTACAGAGCCCTAGCAACTTCAGCTTTAGTCTATGGGACAAAAAGAGCTACTGACTTCTCACCAGTGCTTTGCATCATCTACTTGTAATGATGTAAAGAGACAAAATAATGAAATTTCATGCTTTTTAGATCAAAAACACTGCAGTGAAATACTCATGAACTGTTTTTTCTCCAGTTTTAGCTGACTTGCTGCATGACTTTTTTTTCTGTATCTCCAATGAATATTGTTGTGTGTTTTGCAAAAGTTTTCATCGATATTAGTATCAGCGCCCCTACTAATGGTCGTACCAGCTTGGTACAGGTATATTGTTAGGTTAGAAACAATACATTTCTATGCATGTGAGTAGCTCCTATCTGGGGTTTTTAAAAGCTGTGATGTTCTGTACCAATGAGCTTTGCTTATGGTCACGTGAAGATGACATTCCTGTCCAGGTATGGCAAAGTTTTCTAAAGCTATATTTTAAATAGATGGTAGAAGACACTTTAGAAGAAACATGTAGTAGGTGATTTTCTCTTGTTTTTCTTTGACATAAGTTAAATTTTTAAAGTGATTTAAAATTATTTCTTAAAAAGCCAGCTTTTTCATCATCCTCTGTATTTGTAGTAGGTGACTTTCTCTCGTTTTTCTTTGACATAAGTTAAATTTTTAAAGTGATTTAAAATTATTTCTTAAAAAGCCAGCTTTTTCATCATCCTCTGTATTTGTTTCTTTTAAGTGTCTGAGTGACTGTCTTGCAGATTATTTTATAAGAGCCCAGTTATCTTGGTTTTTATGTTGCTTTTGCATTTATTCTGTATGCACATATATAACTATGGCTTTTTACTTCATCTTCGGTAAATAATCTCTTGGATTTTCAAAGGAACATAGATAAACAGGGAATGGAAGGGAATTAAAATATCTACATACTATGTATAGATGAATACCTCTGCTGGTTGAAAATGAACCTTGGAGAAATAAAATTCACTATTTCTTCACAATTTTTCTATGAAAAATCCTGTGCTTTGGAGAAGCATATACTTATTTTTGCACTATGCAAAAAGCAACAGCTTGCTTCTCTTTCGCAGGTGAAACACAAGGCAAACTGCTGTGTGTAGGGTCTGCTAAAGTCAACTAATCTGTGGAGTCAAAGATTCCCTGTATTTCACTGATTTAATGTTGGCAGAGCCCTCTCTGAATGCGTAATATAGATTTTAGTCTGGACCAAGTCACCAGTTTTCAGTTTGCCCTTTATGTTATACAGCTGTCAGGTCTTCAGCTAGATTGATTTCTCCCTACACAAAAAGACCAGCAATGAGACAAAGTGCCAGTCAGTTTTCTTAATTAGGTTCCTTTTAAATGCTTGCTTGCACTCCATACAGTGTCATTTGAAGCTGGATCTTGCACCCTGTGAGGTGGATCTGCCATTCTTAAAAGCTCATGTTTGCATTATTGTCTGTTTGAACATTTGTTTTTTAATGGCTTCCTCTTTTTCTAAAGTCATGTCAAAATGCTTAAAGAGAGTATCAACAAACTGTAAAGTCATGAACAGAATTAAGAAATAGAGAGTTTGTTCCAGAATCATTTTAGTGGTTGTGTTGCTGCTTTTCTGACGTTATCCTGTCTGAGACAGGATAGCCTGTCTGGGACAGTGCCTAACACCTTCCATTATGTTTAATGGATCTAGGAATTATGGAAATTACATCTATGATTAAGAATTAAAGATTAACAATGACATACTAGACATGTCTTCCTTCCAGGAAGGCCTCCACTAGCACAAGGAGCATTGGCATTTAGAGAGCCCTGCAGGTCCTGCTGCAAAATGCCTTTGTGTTACCTTAAGAGAATAAAAAGTAAACATGTTCAGGCAACTAAGACTTTTGTTTAATGTTGCTCTACACTTTGCTATTTGATGTGATCAGTCTCCCTCCCATTCATAATTTATTTTCAGAGGATTTTTTGACCTTGAACATGAGATAAAATGTCGCTTCCTCTGGGATCTGTACCTGAGATGTGTTGACTTTTAAAGGAAATCTTTAGTAAGAGAATTCCCTGAGAATCTTAATATCATAATCTTAAAAGAAAACTAAAACACAAAAATACCCACTTCTAATTTTTTTTTCTTTCTGTATGTAGCACACTGCTTTTTCATTGTATTCCTCCTCTTTTAAGCTGGGAGAACAAAGCTGAGAGGAAAAATCAGAAGTATTGTGCCTGGGATATGCCTGTATCAGTCTCTCTGTAACACTGCTTCCAAACACCACAAACAAAAAAGTTTGCTCTTACCATAATCAGCTTTTGATTAAATCCACAAATTGCTGATTCAGAACATACCTGAACAAAAGGAATAATTGTATATTCAAATGAACCAAGTAATATACCCATGGTGACTTATTTCCCCTGTTTAGATCTGCTCATCAGAAAGCAGAAATGTGTCCAACTGAAGTTAATTTACTAACAGAACTGGCCACAAGTGACTCTGTTTCAGGAGGAACAGCAGTGCCTGGACATAAACAAAAGCTACTGTAGACAGAGGGTCAAAATATGGCCAGATCAGCAAAGATCCACATTTGCAGTGAAAAGAGCAAACATGAATCTTCTCACTTTTTCCTGGGCCCTAGAATGAGGAAAAAAACATTGTAGTATTGCCAGAGATATCATAGGCAAAGAAGTTGCAGGGAGATGCTTTCCCTTGAGGTTTGGTAGTACCCAAAATTGTGTTACAGCTCACAAGAAAGCTGCAGCCCATACTGCATCCTGCAGAATGGAGACTAGAGAACTTCCATTTCACAATATTTTTTTCCCTGGTTGTACTCCAGGCTGTCTGTAGTATTTTGTGGTCCAGGCAAATATGGTATGTAGCAGCAGTGCACTTGTTCTCCATGTCAGTTCTGTGGCCTCTGGACCCTAATTTCTTTTGAGTTACTTTTGTAATATGCTGTTATAATTCCAAAACCAATAAAATGGCAATGCAACAAGAGCACCTTGTGTTCCTGCGGTGGCTTGACTTAAATTCCCCATGGTTCTGACATAAAATATCAAGCTTATAAGAACTGCTTGTGACATATTTACATTGCAAGGGTGCATGGAAGGCTCTCCACTTGCTTTTCATCCATGTGATTTTAAATATATACAATGAATAAGGATACTCTTTATGAGTACACTAAGGAGGCTTTTTTATGCAGTCTGGCACAAATAGATTTGTACCAGACCATGAAAGAAGCTCTCCAATTATTAGAAGTTCTGTAGCTTCAACTGATTCATTTCTCCAGGCATGACTCTTGTTCTTTAGCTAGAATTTGGTAAAAAATGGTTCTTTCTTCCTGTGTTCCACAGCTGTGACCAGCTGGAAGTAACCTGAGAATTTCTCTCCTAAGCTCACCCTGATCACAATTGCTCCTCTCTCCTTCACTGCATTCACTGCCGCTCTTTTCAATGCATAGGGTGATGACAACTGGTCCCTCTTGGTTCCCTAGTGATTTGTCTGACCAGAAAAAAACCATATAATTGGTAGAAAAGTCATGTCTTTCCTTCAGAAGATTTTCTTTTGCATGAGTTTGATTATTTCTGAATTATGGTTTGCCATCAAAATACAACTAAAATGCTTTTTTTGCATGACTGTACACATTTTTGTCACTTATTTTAAAAGCAGTTTTGTAGTGTATGCATACATCTTCATACTTGTTATCACTTTTGTGTACTGTTCTGTGTAACGAGTGATGCTGCAGGCTTGACAAGCTGTTGATATGGATTATTGACACTCATTTCTAGTGAAATATGTAGAGGCAAAAAAATTAATGCAATGTTTTTATTTTTCTGTACAGTGGCCTAATAATGTCAAGCTATGAAATTTACCAACATTGATTCTTTTAGAATTAAAAAAAACCCAAAAACCAAACAACTGTATTTCTGATTCTATAGATAATGCCTTCTCTTTTCCATTCTCCTCTGCATCACTAAAACACTAATGCAAAATATGTTTATTGCTTTAAAACCAAAACTTTTTTCCGCTGTTTACTTGTATGCACAACACAACAGATGCAGATGGAACTTCTCAGTGAGAACATAGAGCAATTTCTTGTAGTGGATGATAAGAACTATATACAAGAAAACACTTTTTAAAGGGACATTGCCCATTTTTCTGTAATCCCTTATCTTCTCTACTGAATATTCAAAGTCAGTCAGTCATGGATGAGTGGCCATCTTGTCTGGTTTCCTTTCTGTGAAACATGTATAACATGCTCACAGGGCAATGAAAGCACTTCATCACCAGATGGCAATGTTGCATGAGCCTAACCCCTGCACCTCCTCACAGGGGTGTAGCAGGAGCAGTGGAAGAAATGTTACAATCTGTTTGGGAGAATGAGCAGCCATATTGTCAAAACTCTTTTATCTCCTTTTAAAATACCTACAATGGAGGTCAAAAAGGATAATTTTCCACTTTGTCAAGTGCAGAGAAAATCTGGAAGGAAGTTCATATGAAATTCAGTTTGAGTAAAAACGATCAAGGACACCTTTCTTAAAGAAATATGTGCTTAAACTTCTTAAACTTCTTTGTCCTCTTTTTTTTNTTTTGCAATTACTCTTTATAATAATTAACACCCAGAGACCTTTCCAAACTTACACTAACTTTACACAAGAATACTGCCAATCACAGTTTGCAGGAAGTAATGGTGAGATTTAGTTTTTTTGTATGAATGGTTGACAAGAGTGTGAAATTACAGTTTTTCCTAATTTTAAGGTGTCAGGTGACTGTATCTATTGTGACATTGCAAAGTTTTATTAAGCTTTGTTGTTATCTCCTGAAATTACTTTCTAATGTAATTCTGCTTACACAGGGTTTCCTCCCCAAAGTTTATTTGAACAGACATCATAGTGTCAGGACATATTTTGCATGGAATGTTTCATTGAGTTAACAGCTGTTCTAATCTGTTTATGTATCACACATAACAAGCGCACATTACTCCAAAAGAGTATTCATGTATTCTGCTTAATGTATAAATCATAATAAATCTACTATTAGGATTATGGTCAAATACCCTACTTCTAAAATTGTAATAATTAAAGTGGAAATCTAATTTATTGAAATAGGAGAACAGATATTAGACAAAAGTCTAATTGGAAACACAAATATAAAATTTAAGATTTTTGTAGTAAGAAACACAATCTGATAGAGGCACACTTAATTGAACTCTACTCGCAAATTCACAAAACATTCTTTGTCTTTTCAGTAACTTTAATCCATGTCCATCCCATAGGTATATCTGAAGGACTCAGTAGTAAATAGTTTAATGTGTTTTTCAGCTGTTTCTGAGTTGAAGAAAGCCTGAGGAATATGCTTAAATTAAGGATTGTGTAGATCACTGAACAATACACTGAACAGAGTTCAGTAGTAAGCAGTGAGGGGTTTTGGCCCAATGAGTTTGTGCTTCCCCAAGACACTGACGTGTCTTGTTGCCCTTGGGTACGCCTTTAATATAGCAGGTAATTCTGCCCATTGTTTTCCTGTACTGACTCTAGAGGAAAGCTGGGATGATTTAGTGGCTTCATTAAGCACTTAGACAGAGAGAATGAATCTGGGCCTAAAGCTGCACAATAAAATTAAGTAACCCTGTTCCACACTATTTTCCTCCTTCTCCTTCTGTGGAAGGCAGGAAGAGAGCAAAGGCTGGTTATCAGCCATATTTCCAGTGGTCCCTCACTGGTAGTTTGAATGCCACCGGTGATGGATGTCAGTAGCTTGAACTTCCCATTTATCACCCAGTGTGAAAACCTCAAGGCAAGGTTGGTAAGCAAATTGTCAGACACACTGCATTAGTGGTAAAGTCCCCTCTATGTGGTTTCCTTGCTTTGCTCTTCTCAAGAAGGACTTTTCTGATGGGTCCTTGTAGGATTGTCCTGGTTTTCCATACTCTACCAGGTGCCAGTGAGCTTAGCCATACATCTGCTGGTTTCTGTTTGCCTGGAACTGCAGCATCCTTTGCAAGGTTTCCTTCTTTCAGAAAGGGAATCTCTTCACTGCCATGCCTGTACATTTCAAGGGTCGATTGGCAGCACTTGACGTCATTCAGCCTAGAGAAGGAGGACTGAGGTACTGGGAAGCCTGGTGTCAGATGAGATACTTGGGAGAACACAACTTAGAACTGTGCCTGGAATGAGGACTCAAGTGTGTATGGACTGCTTCAAGTACACATCACCAGGAGAGCTGTGACTTGAGTGTTATATCCCCTTTGTTATGCTCTTGGCGAGGAAGTTCTTTAGAAAGTAAAATGTAATTTGCCATCTTGTTGTAAAGTGGTTTGTTTACGCGTTGGAGCTAGTTAGGCATTGTATGTGTGAAAACATGGCAAGATATTCCATTACAATTGTTTTGCTCACTCAGGCTGACTCACTTATCCAGACCCCTGTACAAAGAGATATCAAACTATTGTCACAGTGACAACACTTTTCCTTCTAATTTCACACTGGTAATTTTGACAGAACAAGAAGGGCTACATGTGAAGATTGCACCTTTTAAAGCAGATTTGGAATGACAGGATAAATTATAGCATTATTGTTTAATGGGTGGAAATGAAAACCTTTGCAATTTCAGGCTCCAGCAAAATTGCTTCTTTTTTGAGGTATGAATATCAGACTTCAAGTGGATTTCACAAAATCTCCTCTAGATATCTAAATTAAAATCTGTTTCAAAGAAAACTCTTAATCAGTAATTCTAAAGTATGATTACATTTTTTTTCTTCTTCTTCCTAAGGAAATTGTGAGCCTTTTATTTAATTTTTTTTTCCTGAAAGGAAAATACAAAGTGAGATAGTAACAACTAAGAAATAATTTCCCTTTTCTGAAAGACTCAATGATATAGATTTAAAATCTCAAGTGGGGGAAACATTCTTCTCCCTATTCCCCTAGGCTCTACCATATTATGTATTCTTTTCTCCACTGATAAATTAATTCCTACTGACATTTTGTCAAGATTTACCTTGCTCAGTTTGAACTTCGTGGAGGTCAATGATCTTTATTTGGGTTTGGGTTTTCTTTTAAAGTTAAATAAGTTTTGAAGTGTGTTTGGTTATAATTAATAAAAGAGTTCTCATGAAAATAGATCCCAGTTTCTCTGGGACATAAAATGATTTTAAAATTGTTCATAAAAAAAGAGTTAATAATTTTATGGGACAGCATTTTAAGCTCTGAACAATGATATGAACTAATTTAATTTACTATCACAAAGCTGATGGAAAAGTCATGATTGCCATTTGCTGTGTGATGCTAGTGAAGCTCATTCTCAGTTGGGAAGCCTCCTGTGTTGTCAAAATAAAAACACAAAAAAAGCTAATGCAGTGATAGAAGATACAGTGAATTTACCCATTCCTTTCAGAGCAAATGTCTCTGTATTGGCAGTTCAGCTGTAACAGGAAATCTCTCTCCTGTGTGGTACTCTTGTGTTGTGAGCTGGTGCTATTTCTTAGCCTGGTATCTAGAGAGGGCTGCCTGGCTAGCTTCACTCAGCTCTTACCTGCCTGTAGGAGCTGTTACTAACAGAGTATAAACGTGGTGATGACAATCCACAACAAGATTATGAAAACCTCACCGACCTACTCCACAGCACTTCTTCGCCAGTGTCACTGGTAGGAGTCCAGTAAATGTTTGGCCTCAATTTCTACTTCCTCCTATGTCTCAGTGGTGTAACTCCAGTCCAGCTGCACCTACAGAAATGAGCACCTAAAGATAATCCTAAAATCCTACACTTTAAATTTATTTTTCTCCCCCGTTTTTATAACCAACACAAACTAGGAGTTACTTACAGGTCACAAAGAGGTCAGTGGACATTCTCCAATTTGGGTTGCAACACAGGACTTACCTGTTGGTCTCTCTTTTTTGTTCTGTGGCTTGTACTGAACTCTCATATACAATAATTCCACGACTATAAGGCGCACCCTTTTGACTAAAATTTTGGCCCGAAGTCGAAAGTGCGCCTTATAGTCCGGTGCGCCTTATGGTCGTGAAATTACTATAATTAAGAAACTGGTAGACTGAAGGAGAATTTTAGTTAAAAAGAGTAGAACAAAATTTGGCTCCTTGCAATAACTGGCAGTGAAAGAGAAACTTGCAGGCTTGATTTGTTTCTCATCAACATAGAAGATATGTCATACAAATTATAGGCTGTGGTAGGAGTGTCTGCATATTCTAAAACCTGTTTTTAGAAGAAAAAATAGTTTTCTTTACATGAGACATTTTATGAAATGTGCTGCAGCTACCGAGATAATTCCTTTGAGATAAAAGTTTAAGAACCCCAGGTTTTGAGAATTCATGTTTACAGCACATTTGAAAATTCCGAGTTACATTTCCAGTACATTGCAAGTGTCCCATTCAAAGAACATGGAAATTCCTTAGAAGTTAGGCATGTCTCTTCTCATTTTCAATGTCTGAGAAATGCCAATCCCTAATCTTTTCTCTCCCTAGTGTTCTCCAGGGTATGTGCTACTGCCCATTACATCTTCTAATTAATGTGATAATTGCTGTACATGGAGTTTAATACCAATTCAGTCAGCTTATGCTGGGAAGCCTGATGTTCTGTATTTGTTGAAAACATAGATAAGACCAATTTTGCTCGCTATGTTAATTGTGTAAGGTCCAGAGTAAGCTCACATGTCCATTCCTCAGCAGAGGCAGTCAGACCTCAAATTAATTGGCACCAAGTCCTTTACAGGAGATGCCTCCTACCCCCATTTACACTTTGTCAACTCCATCACATTTTTTTCCATGCAAGTTGGCCATTGCTACTGCTCTAAGGACACTATCCTGAATCTTTTAACAGAGAAACCAGTTAGCAGTACAAATAATAGCACATAAATATAGAATAAAATATTCAGTGTTTTTAAGAAACAAAATAGGTTTCTTTTCTTTTCCTCCACAGGCATTCTAGGGGTAAAATCTAGGGCTTGGGAGAAGGAATAAAGCACAAAGACCAGTATATAAAACAGCTCTTAAGACTTCTGAAAACACTCTCTTAAAACTTAATCGCCTTGTTTCAATGGCATACATATGAGCTGGATTTTGTCACAGAACTATTCCTGTGCTTCCTTGGACAAAGACTTATTTCCTGTCATCTGTAACATCTGTTACTGCTTTTTTTTTTTTTTTTTTTGAAAGTGTACTNAAATCAAGTTAAAAGAGGAATTCAGAAAAAATGTACTTCATGTACCAGTCATAGGTACCAATCTAGAACTGGAGTTTTCTTTAGATAAGGTGGAAAGGGATACACTAAGAGGTTACTTTTGTTCATTGGTTTCGGGAAGCATTTATATGTTTGGTTTTTAGTTTAATGTGCAGTATAATAACATTCATATTAAAAAACTCTTGCATACTCCTCTAGAACTGTCAGAGAAGTGGAGATTTTATAATTTCAGTTAGGACATGGAGACTTCACAGCACACAGTGTCCTCTTAAACAGTTTCCTTCTTGTTCTTACTCGTCATTGTCATCCCTGCCATCTTAATCAAATACTTTGATCACTTCAGCAGTGCAGATGTTGACATTTTTCCTGTACTTTAGGGACTCTGAAATGCCTTGAGATATTGGTTCATTTAGTATGAGACTTTTGTGTGATTTATGGTAATCATATGTAGTACTTGATGCTTTCATCCATGTTTCCTGCAATCTCAACTCTGTTCATGTGAGTGCGTTGGTGTCTTTTCCACTGCTGTTTTGTGCAGTGCCTTTCACTTACCCCTCTTGTCACTGGGACCTGGGGAGCTGTCAGTCAGGTCCGAGCAGTGCTATCAGCTCTGCTGGTGCACAGCTGCCAGTCTTTGATGCAGTGGAGTTTGCTTGTATGTACATCAGAAGAATAGTACATAGATACTCATCTGCTCACTACTTGAGTTCTTTAGCATCCTGTCTAAAAACTGATGAATGTGTAATAATTAATTGCTTGATATCTAGCTTAAGAACAACAGCTGAGCCCCTAGTGAAAAAATGGACAAACAAGGCTAAAGAGCATCAGAAAATAATTGTCCAAATTACTGTATCAGGGCTCTGGCTGCTCTAGCACATTATATCCAAGGATCTCATAAACCAGCTGCTTCAAAGAAGGGCTAACAATTTGTGAAATAGGCAAACATGGACCAATCAAATCAAAGAGGAGGATTATTTTCAGGTTTTACTGAATTTACTAAAGAAGAAAAGAGCTTCTAGAGCACCTTCTTATAACTGAATACAGAAATAAGCTTCAATCTTCCCTTATGCTTACTTGAAAGGTAAACAGAGATATTCCTCCTGGCCTTATTTAGAAATGAAGCACAACCCCTTGCCCCTTATCCAATGCAATTTGAACTTTGTTGTTTGAATAACATTGATTACACTGGTATTTTCAAAGATAACTATAAAACTTCTTGCAGTGATACTTACGGGCTATTGACAAGAATGGATTTACCTAAACATAGGGAGAAACCACCTCTGCACTTTGACATACTGAATAGTGAAGATCAA
The DNA here is from genome assembly GCA_013186435.1 of Turdus rufiventris. NCBI lineage: Eukaryota > Metazoa > Chordata > Aves > Passeriformes > Turdidae > Turdus > Turdus rufiventris. The sequence continues at coordinate 873,438 of PYHW01010846.1, forward strand.
GAAGCAGGATGTAAGAAGAAACAGTGTTGATCATAAATAGTCTTTAGATAAGACCGAAAAATTAGGTATATTCATTCAAGAAAGCTAATAGAAAAAAACATCTTGCATGTCAGCACAGAAGTGAAACAATGTTGGTGATAAACAGGAGAAGCTGCAATGCTTAATACACAGTCAGAAACAATGTTTAATTAGTATAATGGCTTTTGTGGCATTTCTCATTACTAGAATGCTAGTATTCCTGTGTATATTTTGCTCAGGCAGAACAAAATCTTGATCTTGAGCATGAGGAATATATTCAACATGCTTACCCTGAGGTTTTGAGCACATGTGGAGTGAGACTTGTTCAAAATCTATGATACAAAATGCAGACTTACATGGTAGAGTTATAGGTGATAATTTATGTCAAAAAATGTAGAAAGCACTAGGCAGGAAACAGTGTTCAGCAGCAGATCGTAACAAATCCTAGTGAAAATTGAAGACCTGGACTGTCCAACAGAATACAGGAACTGACAGGTGAAGAACAAGTAGAAAGGTTTTGAACCGAAAGTTATTGAAACTGAAATAAGATTTTGGGATCTTTGGGAAGAGACTTAAGGTTACACAGGAAAAAAACTGGATGGGATAGGACAGCTAGGTAGAATAAATAAGTCCAATTCATGTCACCTTTACTGACTTCAACAAGTGACTAAACACAAAATGCGAACTTGGTTATCCAGTTGACAGTCTGATGGAAAAGAAGTATAATGTGAATATGTAGTAACAAAGTTGGAAAGTCAAGGTATGAAATGAGGTTAAGTAGCAGAAAATGTCATGGGTAAAAGGGAAGCATTTTAAGACAAGTTAATTATAAGTTCCACAAATCTATTACTGGCAAAATGAAACTACAAAGAAGAGAAAACCTTTTCCAACTTTCACATGATATACAGTAATTTCATGACCATAAGGCGCACCAGACTATAAAGCGCACCTCCGGGAGCCAGCAAAATTTGCAACTTTGTACATTATATAAGGCACACCACACTAGAAGGGCGCACTTTTTTTTGCAGCAAGGATCCGCCCCCAGCTCCCTCTGCGTGGTTGCTGGCCGAGGCCCCACCTCAACTCAGCAGCCATGGGCCCCGCAGGTCTGTCTCCACCCTGCAGGGGTGGCCCTGCGGGCCCCAGGGCCCACCTCCACCCAGCTGCCACGGCAACGTGGCCCCGCCTCCACCCGGCAGCCGTGGAACCACCTTCACCTGGCTGCTGCGGCACTGCCGGCACTCCCCACGGCTTGCGGCTCAGACTTCCATGTTGGCAAATTTCTGAACTTTCTACATTATATAAGGTGCACCGGACTATAAGGCACAGTTCCGGGTTTGGGCTAAAATTTTAATCAAAAGGGTTCGCCTTGTAGTAGTGAAATTACTGTATATAAGCCTTGTTACATTTAGTCTTCACAAAAAGACCAGTTAGGAGCAGATGGCTAACACAATACTGATGACAAAGGTTTCAAGCCAAAGTCTGAAAAAGACGGATAAGAGAGCACTTAGATAAATTAGAAATTTTCAATTGTCTGGTCAGATAAACTTCATTATAGTATGCTTAGTGATGTTGCCTAAGCAATTTCAGAATGGTTGGAATTTGCCTTTGAGAAATGGTGGAAGACTGCTGTGCAACAGGAGTGCTAGAAAAAAGGCAAGCGTAGTGCCTGGTACTAACTTTTATGTAGAAAAGGGAGATCCAGGAAACATGGACTAATGAGCTAGTTCTGTTCCAAGATTCTGAGATTTTGAAAACCAGCAAGGAACAGAGTAATAACTAGTTTGGATTTATTGAGAAAAGAATAAGTCAAAACAAGTTACAGTAAGGTGGAAAGACGTGTAGATAGGGGAGACACAATAAATGCCACCAGCTTTTGACATGTGTCTTTCATGGCTCCATAAAGGGTGTAAGACTCTTCAGATTTTAATGGAAATTAAATACTCTTATTTACATTTGGAGATGACTAACTGAGAAAAAATATTATAAAATGGTCTGGGGAAACGTAAGTTGAAACTCAAGAGAGGATAAGCTAACATTGACAAAGGAACTCCACAAGTACCGGGTGGGAGCTGCTAAGGAGAATTTGGTTTAGTATCTGATGAAAGAGAAACATGAATGGGTTTCAATATTGCTTCCTGAGTAAAATGTGTAATTTCTTACTAAAGAAATATCTGGGTTTGGGCATTTAAGGACAGTCATAGATAAATTGAGGTGAACGCAGAAAAGGACAGTGCATGAGCAAATGTGACCTGCAAGAAAGAATTGAAAATTCTGAAAATGTTTATTTTCAGGAAAAGGTTAGGAAAACACTGAGATCCAATTACTGATATAATTAGAAGGGTGCTTATTAAAAAGAAAAGAATGGCTTGTTCCCTTTCATGGAGAGTCCTAATGAGTTCAAATTGCAAGATGGAAAAAAGGTCAAGGTAAAAATTAGTGAAAAACCTTTCCAGTGGTAATGCCACTGAAACAACTGGAGTACATGGCATGGGTGATATGGATTTTGATTTCTGGTGATATTTCTGTTCGTTTTGCATTGTCTGATATATTTGATCCATATAAGAATGAATGAAAAATTTCTTCACTCTGTTTTTCTAAAATTTTCTGCAAAACAGTTTGTATACCTACCATGCAGTGCAAGTGACTTCTAATTTGAACTGGATTTTGGGTTGAATAGTGACCACTTCTGAGAATTTAATTGATTTTTATTGAAATTTTATCCTAAATAAATAATAATTTAAAAAAATAATAAAAAAAATCAGTGGAACTAGAATTATCTTATGTGAGTTTGTTTTTAATTTCAGGGCCAGTGCTCATTAGTATTTTAATAAATTACCTAGATGCAGGTGTCAAATGTACATTCAGTTAGTTTGATGATAATTCTGAAATAGGAGGAACTGTGGGCTTCCTTGTCGATAGAGGGAATCTTGAGGGAAGAAGTGTTCTGTACCCAGAGGGTGGTCAGTCACTAGAACAGTCTACCCAGGGAAGTGGTCAGAGGTCTGACAGAGCTGAAGGAGCATCTGGATGATCCTCTTATGATTTAATTTTAAGTAGCCCTGTGAAGAGCAGGGAGCTGGACTTGCTGACTCTTATCAATCTCTTCCAGTTTGAGATTTTTTTGTGCTTCTATAATCCAGTATAAAAAAAATCTCAACAGTGTAAAGTATGTTGTATGAACCCATCTGAGAGTGGGAAACAAGAAGCGTTAAAAACTATTACCAATAACAGTCATAATGTCTTTCTGTACATATGCAATTGAGATTATGCTGGGCCAGATGCTACCCCAGAAAATGGCAAAGGTAGGTATGTCTTCCAATGCTTCCTAAGGACTCACTGTCTGAAACTTGATGGTAGATAGTCCACACTTCATTTTCCTACAGCTGACTTTAGTCTTAAACATCTTAGTTCAGTATGAAAGTCTGTAACTGTGACATGTGGGGCTTACCCAAGGAAATCAAAACAAAACTTCTAAAAACACGAAGTTGCTTATTGAGTTTACATGCTGCTTAGCAGCAGCTTTCTGTTAAATTACATTGATTTTTGCTATACTTGGGTTTAAAAAAAAATAATATATATATATATTCAGTGCTGCTAACCTTTAATTCATTATGATTACAAAGACTGTAAAGTCATGTTTCTCTGATATGCAGACTAACACTGGTGTAGATTCTGGAAATATTAAAGATCAGTCCTGGAGCTTACCACTAGTCCCACTAAATATAATGAATTTTCATGCTGACTAAGAATCACAGTCCCTGGTATTTAACTAGTATTTAGTTTATTTTATTATATTTTATAACTTCAAGATTTTAATCTATAGCTAGTAATTTTAATGCTGAACATACATTCTTGGCATGAATTTACAAAACTATTGGAATGCTGTGCATATCTGCAAAAAAAGAGAAAATCAAAGTTGCAGCAGCCAAAAAATTGTACAATTCCAGTCAATTTTTATCACAGAGGTAAAGGGGAACCATGCATGCAGTCCTGATGATATTGAGAGCTTGGTATTTGAAAAAAATATCTGAGGTTTTTCTCAGCTAATTATTAACATGGAAATAAAACATTTCTACTGCAGATTCTCCCTCATTAAGGTGATCAGGGTCTAGAAAACACCTGCAGACAACAGGCTCAGAATTGCTGGGTACTGGACCTGTTACTGATATTTCCATGGAAGGGATGATGAAGTGGCAGCACGTAGTCACCAAAAATGCCTTCAGGGTCTTGGGGCAGTGGATAAGGGAATCTAGGGCAAAACATTCTGCTCTGTTCTTCCAGTAGAAGACAGAAATATTGAAAGAAACAGACAAATAGAGTCTATCAATATATGGCCCTATGTCTGGTGTCACTGCAAAAACGTTGGGTTGTTTGACAACAGAAAGGCTTATGCAGCATCAGGCATGCTGACATCAGATGTTTCTCAGTGAAGAAGAAGCCTTTTTGCTTGGGAACACTAGTGTCTCATTTGCTGAGCTAGATGGGTCAGGATAGAGGGGAATCATCAGGCTTATCCCTGGCCAGCTGTAGGATGACAGCAAAGCTTAGAGGATAGGGTGCTAGTGAGGGCTCTCTGCTGCTGGCACTGAAGTCACACAGTGCTGACCACACTGAGACACACTCACACTCTTATGGAGATGAGCCAGGGGCTCCTGAGGTTACAGGAGCCTACAGGGACACAGCAGAGAACCATCTGACGGGAAGGAAATGGTGTACCTGTAGGATGATAACATGGCCAGTTGCCCAGCTGAGGTACCTCTACAGCAGTGCATGCAGGGTTGCCAACAAACAGCAGGAGTTGGAAGCCGCTATGTTGCTGGAAAACTATGTCCTAGCTGCCATTCCTGAAGCCTGGTGGGATGAATCCCCAGAAGGGAGCGCAGCCACTGATGGCTACAGCCTGTTCAGAAAGGACAGGTGAGGAAGGAGAGATGGAGAGATTGGATTGAGTGTGATGAGCCATCTCTGAAGAACCTGTGAACTGAAGAAGAAAAACAGTGAGCAGGTAAAAGCCTGTGGGAAAGAAACAGAGACTGAGGCAACAAACGGAACCTTGTGGCTGGTATAACTACAGCTCCCTGACCAAGGACAGCCTACTGATGAGACCTTCTTGCTCCAGCTACAGGAAGGATCACAATTGCAGGCTCTTGTCCTCCTGACAATTTCTGCTCCACCCCAGTGTCTGCTGGAAAAAGTAGCAGAGCAAACTGCAGGCAGTCCAGGAAATTCCTGGAATGCATGGAAAATAACTTCCAGCAGGAAGGGCTAACAGCCGTAGTGGAGAGGTGGTGTTACTAAGTCTGTTGGTCACACAGGTGAGCTAACTGGGGCTATCAAGATGGGCGGCAACCTGGGCTGCAGTGATCCTGCACTGGTGGAGTTCACAGTCCTGAGGGATACGGGTAGGGAAGGAGCAGCACATTGACCTGTTGGAACAAGTCCAGAGGAAAGCTACCCAGTTCCTTAGATGTATGGAGAATGTCTCCAATTGGTTAGCCTGGAAAAGAGAAGGATCTGAGGTATGTGATGGCAGCCTCTCAGTACCTGAAAGCAAGAGGAGCTTTTTCCAAGGACGTGTGCAGAACAAGGGGCTAACTAAGAGAGAGTAGGATTAGATTAGATATTTTACTGTCGGTGTTAAGGAAACTTCACAGTCTGACCATTCATGGGCCTCTCTGGCAGTCACACTCACAAGGTCAGAGACTTTCCCTGATGGGACCAAAGTCCCTTCACAGTGAATGGCTCTGTGACCTGACATGCCCCTGCTTTGCTCGCTACACACCCACACGTTCAGACCAGATTTCCTCATAGCAAAGTCTCACATGACTCATTCCACAGAGAAGTTTGTTCCCAGCACAGTAACACAGAAAGAGCCTGAGTTGGTGTCTCTGAGGAGGAGCCTCCAACAAAGCAATCCCCAGGCTTTTATACCCTCACAGTCTATCTATCCCCACCCAAGTCTTGCTCTTCCTCTTGACTCCTGCTGCTCCTGTTGTGTCTCTCAATGTCCATTCACCTGGCTGGCACCACCTCTCTTCATTCCCCCTTTTATTCAAGGGGTTGCAGTTCATGGCCTCTTGTTCAGGCTCCTACCCAGAGCTCAATCTGCACCTCAAGCTTCATCTCAATTTGTCGCTTGCAAAGCAAGCTACATGCTTCAGATGCATTCCTCAGCTGGGAGGATGGTGAGGCACCGGAAAAGGCTCAGAAAAGCTGTGGATGTCTCATTCTTGCAGGTGTTTTAGGCCAGGGTGGATGGACCTGTGACAAACTTGGTCTAGTGGAAGGTGCTCTTGCACGTGGCAGGGCAGTTGAAGCGAGATGATTTTTAAAGTCCCTTCCAACCCAAACCATTCTGTGATTCAATGATTTTATGATAGCTCAAGACATAATTACAGGCAGAAAACAGGCTGGGAAGGCTGGAAAGGCTTTCTTTGTGATGCTGCTTTTATCATAGCATTCCATCTCCATAAATTATGATGCTCAGCTGGTATTCAATATCTTTCTCTAACCCCCATAAGCTGCTTGACTGATAAAGTAAAAGATATGAAGAGCCATACCTACAGATATGCTTTGACAAGTGCTATATCAAAATGCTTTCTTTGAAATTCTGATAATTTCAGTCAAGATCAGGTTACATGAAAAACAAATATCACAAATGAATTTATCTTAAGCTCCTATATTTAGCAGAAATGTCTTGAATTGTTAGAAATGCTAGCATGCAAGAAACAAGTACCATGTCCCCAGATTAACTATGAAACATGAAATGGCAAAATGGCCATGGAAATGAAGTATCTGTGAGAAGGCCTTCAACTTTTTCTGAATTTTGGAGAATTTTCAATAAAGCAGGAGCCTTGTACCTTAGGAAACATATTGAGGAAACAGTAAGAATCAAATTTTGATAGCCTTTCACAAAAAGACTGAAAGCATTGAATTTTCAGTGCTTTTCTATTACATGTCACTACTCAATAAAAAGTGTGCTTTCATCAAGTTTCATACAGTTTCATATTTTTATTCCAGGTTGTTATCACACTTGTGACCTGAAATATTTGGAAAGCCCTGTAATGTTCCAAGGATGCCTGTTAAAATGAGCAGGTGTGGCAGCACTTCCAGAAACAGTTCCATCCATTACCTGGATATGGTTCTCCTTGGATCTAGATGAGAAGGCTGTGGAGGGCCATCTGAGATAGCATGGCAGCCTAGAAGAAAGCTCTAACCCTGTACAAAGGACAACCTCTCAGTTGCACCAGGATTAGGCGCTTTGGGTACCAGACTTAGGAGCTTGCCGTGCATGGCAGTTGTGGAAATTCAATTTCTGTTGAATAGGGCCATTAATGAGTAACAAAAGAACCACGTGCTTCAGTTAATATTAACAGCAGAACTCCAACAGGCTGCTCGGAGATGCAAAAGTCATGGTAAATTAAAGCACATCTAATTCAAAGTAACATTTATTGCAACCTGATTGTAACATTGGTAGTAAATCCTGTGCAATTTCTTCTCTGAACGGTGGGAAGTATAAATTCTGTCAGGCAATGTATATCTGGGACTCTGTCCATTTCAGTAAAAAAATGCAAACTGTTTCTCTGATTATGATATGAGAGACAGATTAATTGAAATTGCTTAGCAGAAGATCTCTTGAATATTCATAGCCTGCAAGGTACTGTGTGAGACAGACACTCACATACAGTTAAAAAAATTAAAATAATACAGTAAGTTTACCAAGAGATATGATCTTACCTCTTAAAATAAAAAGCAAATACAGGCTTGTGCTTGATTATGGAGAGAAAATTTTCTGAAAGTATGAAAATTTAATATTACATACTATCAAAGCAGTCATTAAAGTAAAACAGATCTCAGATCTCCAGTGCAAAATTTAGAAATGGGTTGTCAGTGGATAAAACCATCTGCCACACCTTCTTTGAATATTTATATGCCAAATCTCAATGTTTGCCCATGTGGATCAGACTTACTCTTGCATTGTCATGGAATCACAGAATCGTTAGGGTGTTGTGGTTTGACATTGGCCCAATGCCAGGAGTCCACAGGGGTCACTTGCTCACCCTCCCCTGCCACAGCTGGGCAGTGGACAAAAATGGAAAAACGTTAATGAAAGATTCCTGAGTTGAGATAAGGACCAGGAGAAAACACTTCAAGGGCAAAACAGGCTCAACTTAAGAAGAAAGAGTGAATTTATGACTAACAGAATCAGAGGAGGATAAATGGGAAGCAAAGCCCTTAAAACAGCTTTTCTCCCCTAGTCCCTCCCTCCTTCCCACTGACAGCAGAGGGAGACAGGGCATAGGGGTTTTGGTCAGGACACTGACGTTTTCTTCAGCTGCTCAGGGAGAGGAGTCCTTCCTCTGTGAGGCTGTGGGTGGATCTCTGCATCCCCCATGGACCCATGGTCTGCATGGGCACAGCTGCTTCACCATGGTCACCACCATGGCCTGCAGAGGAGTATCAGCTCTGATTCCTGCAGCACCTCCTTCTCCTCTCTCTCCACTGACCTTGGTGTTGCCATGTTGTTTCCCTCACATGTTCTCGCCTCCTCCTCTCCTCTGACTAGAAGAAAAAACCTGTGACTTTGTTTTGGTTTTCTTCTTAAATATGTCACCTCAGAGGTGTTACCAACCTCTCTCATTGGCCCAGCTTTGTCCATCCTCAGAGCCATCAGGGCTTGGCTCTGCTGTGGAACACTGCAGACAATGTGGAAGTGTCCAGCAGCTTCTCACAGGGGCCTCTTTGTGGCTCCCAGCTACCAAAAACTGTGCCAAAACAATACATAATGTTAGAAGCAATGTCTGGAGATCATCCAGTCCAACTCCCCTGCCTAGGAAGGGTCACCTACAGCAGGTTACATAAGAATGCATCCAGCTGGGTTTTGAATGTCTCTGGAGAGGGAGGCTCCATGACCACCCTGGTCAGCCTGTTCTGGTGCTCTGCCACCCTCAGCGTGAGGGCTCTTATTTCACTGTGAAATAACAATTAAGTCTTGTAACTGGGAAAAATCAGAGTGGTGTTTAGTTTTGTTTCCTTAGGAAAAGCGCTGAACATAAAGGACTCAGTTCCGGCAAAAATAACAATTTTCTTTATGTTGTGGAAAAGTTATCCAGCTCTCCTCTCATTCAAGAGTTTTCACTTAGCACTTTGGTGCCTACTGTAGTCTCTTCAGATGTTATTCAGTGCACCAGGAAGGTTCTGCATCTGAACACAATGGATCTTCCTCCTTTTGAGAAAGAAGATCATCCAAAAAGAGATGGAGTTTTAGAATCTGCCATGAATGTTAGTTTTATAATGGGGTCTGGAATTGTTACGAATTAGTATCTACATCCAGGTGTCACTTTCTGCTATGATGACCACTGAGATGAGAGAACTTCTAGTGGAAACCATATGTTGTGGTTTCACCCCAGCCAGCAGATGAGCCCTAGGCAGCTCCTTGCTCACTCTCCTGCCAGTGTGGCTGGAGAGAGAATGGGAAGGGTAAAAGCTGGAAAACTCCTAGGTTGTACATCTCTGAATTATCAACCCTGTGTTCAGCACAAATCCAAACCACAGCCCTACACCAGCCCCTGTGAAGGAAATGATCTCTACACCAGTTGATACCAGCATGCTATACTTCTACTGTGGAAATAAAAGTTGAATTTTTGTTTTGAATGCTGTGTCTTGGGTAGAAAATAGAATAGGAGAACTGATTGGATTGCTTTTATTACAGAACTGCAGGTTTCTCTTGGAAAAATGGTTTCCGGAACTCTGCTGATTTTTCTGAAGAATTTTAGAGTGTTTTATGTAATAGATGTAATGAATTTATGTAATAAAGTTATAACATACTTTTTTTAAAGTTTTCTGAGATATGTTGAAGTAACTAGGTACTATGAATCAGACTCTGGTAATTCTAACACTATTATTTTTAACAAATACTAAGGAAGAAAGAGATCTTGTTTTCACTAAGAATTTAGTAGAATTTGGATATACAAGGCAATTGTGTCCATTTACACAGCACAAAAAAAAAATTAATGAGATTTTCACTTTAATAATTTGAAAAAAAATTCAGTAAAGATATTTCTCATTTTGCTTTCATTCAATATCCATTCTTTCCTTATTCTTTCCTTATTCTTTCCTTATTCTTTCATCAATTTTTGACAGCTCTGGAGATAGGTCCAAAACTGAAAGTGCCTTTGGCCTTTCTGCTTCTTCAGTCAATCCTCATCATCAACATACACTTGAAGCATTACCCTGTAAGATCTGCCTCCATGGCTAACTGCTTTGTTCTCAGAATTTTTTTGTAGCCTGTTTTTTTTTTCCCCTAAAAAAAGGAGGTTACAGTAATTTCATGACTATAAACCACACCATTTTGACTAAAATTTTGGTCTGAACCTGGAAGTGCTGCTTATAATCAGATGTGGCTTATATATGGACAAAGAATGAAAAGTTGCTGTTCTAGTTTGGAGGACAGTTGTCTGCTGAGAAAGGCAGGAGCTTCTCTTTGAAATGGAGAATGTAAACCCCCTCCCACCAAATTATTATAATTTTGAAATCAAGTGGCTTTCAGGCAAAGATATGGGAATTAGGAATAACAGTTCTTTACTAGGAAAATTAAAATAGAAATACAGTACTACAAAGAAACAAAC
>PYHW01010846.1:894446-906938 GCA_013186435.1 Turdus rufiventris
GCCGCACCTGATTATAAGCCGCACTTTGGGTTCAGACCAAAATTTTAGTCAAAATGGTGCGGCTTGTATTCGTGAAATTACTGTAATAGTATTGCTTTCCGGATGGACTGTTTTGCTTAAATATTTATTAGCTATTATTTTAAACTTGTAAGATTAAAGCAAAATATACTACAATATACTACAATATACTACAATATACTACAATATACTACAATATACTACAATATACTACAATATACTACAATATACTACAATATACCTGGGTCTTGGCAATCCCAGACACACCCACAGGCTTGCTAGAGAAGGGATAGGGAGCAGCCCTGTGGACAAGTCTTGTGGATGATGGTTGATGGAGAACTCCATATGACGCAGCCACGAGCACTCACAGCCCAGAGAGCCAAACGTGTCCTGGGCTGCATCCAAAGCAGTGTGGGCAGCAGGGGAGGGAGGGGATTCTGCCCCTCTGCTCTGCTCTGCTCTGGTGACACCCCACCTGGAACCCTGCATCCAGCTCTGGGCTCCCAGCACAGGAAGGACAAGGACCTGGTGGAACATGTCCAGAGGAGGCCAAAAAGTTGTTCAGAGGACTGGAGCACATCCCGTACAGAGGCAGGTTGGGAAAGCTGGGGATGTTCTGCCTGAAAGAGAAGGTTGTGTGGAGACCTCACAGCAGCCTCCCAGCAACAGAAAGGAGCCTGCAGGGAAGCTGGGGAAGGACTCTTCATCAGGATCTGTAGTGATAGGACAAGGAGTAAAAGATATGGGTTGAAAGAGGCTAGATATTAGGAAGAAATTCTACACTGTGAAGGTGGTGAGGCACTGGAACAAGTTGCCCAGAGAGGTTGTGGATGTCCCAGCCCTGGCAGTGTTCAAGGCCAGGTTGGAAAAAGCTTTAAAATCAACCTGTTCTAGTGGGAGAAATCCCTGGCCTTCATAGTGGGGGTTGGGGCTATATGATATTTATGGTCTCTTCCAACCCTTAACATTCCACAATTTTGGCAGTGAAAGGAATGTAAAAGTAAATCTTAGTTTTAGAATCTAGATTCTACAGTGATGCCAAAAATTTTCATGCGCTGCCTTATCTATAAGAAGTCTGCATATACTTTAACACTACCGTGTGATTTCTTATATGACTTTAAAATCTGAAGAATTATCATTATCCTGTCTAATGTCAACCTCAGCTCTTTTCCCATTTTTATGACCTTATAGCTTCAAAATTAAGACTGTGAATGGGAATACCTGTGAGAGTTGGGGAAAACACCACTAAAACCTCAGGCTGGCCCACTCACAGAACAAAACAAGCAAACATATAAAGGAAACAAAAAAATAGAAAAAGAAAAAAGGAAATAAAAGAGTTTTATTTAAAAACTACTGTCATGTATTATTCCATGCCAGAAAAGGAGGTTAGAATAAAGTCTGGGTTTGCATATTGCAGAGTCTGGGTGAAATTCTGAGGATAATCTCATTTTTGAACTTCCAGGAATGCTTCCTATTTCTTTAACAGAAATATTAAAATATGAAATCAATTTACTCTGCAGAAAATTCATCCTGGATGTCTGACATTTGCAAATTTTACTGGATTCCTGTGAGATGGAGAACATATAGAAAATCACATTTTAAAATATTATCCATTGTCAATAAGAGATTTTTTTTTAAAGTGCACTCACAATTTATCTCCCCAACCCAGCCCATGGAAAGGAGTAAACTGAGTATGTTTTGGACACTGTTGTTCTGAGTGTGACTGGAAGGGGTAATAAGAAGTATTTTACCACTTCTTAAACTATATTCCAGAGAACAATTGCTTGTCATTGAATGTGTCTGGAAGAGAAAGCATGGAAACAGCAACTGATTTCATCATCTTGTCTTGTAATACTAAAACCACATATAATACTTCCCCTTAGTGGTGAGCCAGTTTGAACGACAAATTAGTCCTGAGCTTTCTATTTCCCCAGGAGCCTCCCAAATGAACGGACCAAGATGTTATTAAGGGCATATTTATACTGTGTTTAAATCCTTTATGTAATGACATAATTTGAAGTTTAAGATTGTTAATGAGTTGGATTTTTCCTAAGATCAAGTGCTTGCATGAATATAAACACAGAAAAATCTTGCTTTCTTCTTTCCACCCAATAAAAACCATCATTTTTAGAGCTTAAAAATAAAAAGAGAACAAGGTATGTTCCTAAAATGGTTTGTAAATAAAAACAAGCTTCCATCTATTATCTACTTATAGAATTATCCTTTCTTCCCCATTGCATTTATTCTTATTTAATGTCTTGGAAAGAATAATTTGCTTGTGGGATAGAACTGCTAGAATTCCTACTTAACCCGCCAGAAAATGTCATAGTGAGTAGTTAGGCAGCCCAAAAGAGTACAATTTTGCTTTGTAAAAATGTATGTGTTTTGTAGAAATCATTTTTGGAATAAACATCTGTCTAGACATTTCACATATTAAATAGTAAAGAACTGAAGCCCTGGATTTATTTAATACAACTGCTTGAGTGGAAAGTCTTGTGTTTTATATATGGGGCCAAGAGCCATAAAATCCTGGACTCTGGTCCCCTTTTTGATGCTGAGTGACCTTAATAATTCTTTGCACTTACATAGCACTTGGCAAACATTATTAATTTAAACTTCACAGGGTCCCCGTGAGGTACAGAGGTGTAATTATCTGACTTTTTCAAGTGTGAGAATTGAGACTTGTAGAGGTTATGCTCTGCAATAAAATAAGTTCAGAAAGAGGGTGGAAACCCAGGTCACTTGGCACTTACTCCTGCTCCTAATTTGCTAGAGAACTGCTTAAAGCATCAGCTCCTTAGCCTAGCACATGGGGTTAATGCTGCTTTCCAGGCTGCAGATGCTCATGCTGAGCTGTGTGCCAGGGCGATAAGGAAGATCGACATCCGTGGCATCTTCCCTGGAAGGTGCCACTGACCTGCTTTGATTTCTTAGGAAATTCCATGTTGGCAAGGATGGGCAACTCCAGCCCAGGAGAGGATGATGAAATGATGTCTTATTTTAACAGATCCTGAAAATCCAAGAGAGGTTGCCACAAATACACTTGAATGGATGCAGAGCAGGGCAGTAGATTGCACAAGAAGGACCCGAGGCTGTCTTGGTTATTCACTGCATGAATCTGAGGCCAGCACTTGTCCTTTTTGAGCCTCAGATTTCTTTTTGCATGTTCTTAATTTGCTTTTAAGCCATGATATACTGCCAAAACATGAGCTTAGGAAATGTTGGATTTTAGTGTGGTGTTTCATGGCTTTCAGATTAATCCAACTGAATTTCTAGTGCAGAAGCTTTTTTCTAACTGAGGCTTTCAATTATTGCTTGCTGCTCCTAAGATGGTCCAAATTGCTGAAATCAGAAGACAAGATGACATGATGTGGATGTGTAAACAATTTTTACTGCCAGCATTTACATCTGGTGGAAGTGCCTGTGGGTGGTCAGTTTGCAGGAGGTGCAACACAGGATTCCTGTCAGAGCACTCCAGCTCATGCACTGTGAAGTTTTTCATTCCTGAGCTCATTTGAAGGCACTGTGGAACAGGAAAGAAGAAATTTTAATTTACTTTTCTGACAGATCCAAAGTGCCAACAGGTGTAATGGTACTTTTAAGCTATCATGATCTTCAGCAACCTGCCAAAGTGCCCTGAGTGCAACATTCTAAAGTTATGTGTCTTCTCCTCACAGTGTATATGGGCTGCCCCTGGATCATGGTGTTTCCCTTAAACAATATTTTGCTTTCTGTGAATAAATGTTACAATTGAAAAATGTGCTACCCCTTTGCTGGATAAAGCACTTCTGTTTCTTCCTGTGATATATTTTTTTCCCCACCTTATGTTTTGTTTTTCCTGTTTTTGTTGTTTTGGGGCTTTGTTTTGTTTTTCCCATATTAACAGTATTTCCTTTTGTGAAAGTGGTTTTGTTTGCTATGCATCCCAATGCTATTTATATATCACCTATTCATGATAATTTTTATGTAGTGAATTATTTTTTATACAAGTGTGCTTTCCTTTGTATTTTTCAGAGCCTTCTGCTCTCTTGGCTTCACAATAAATTATTATTTTCTCTGTATTACTTTACATGCTGTAATTGCTTTGTTATCTATAAAATAAAGGTAGGCTTAGTTTACTCCTTTCATCACTGCCGGAACCTCAGTGAATGAGCTGCAGTTCCTCTCATTACCATAGCTTTGTTCTGCTTTGTTCTAGTGATAATTGCCCTTGTCATCCTCTTGTAACATTTGCTGTGAAAACTTGTGTTTAAAAACAGGGAGAAAGTAATAGGTGGTGTTGGAGCGAGATTAATTAGGCAGAATATTTTGCAAAATGAGTTGATAAAAAAATGTTTGTATTTCACATAATTAAATAACTGAGTCAGAATTGATTATGTAAACAGTAGCACACATGGAGGAAAGGCTAAACTGCTTTAATGTGGTAGATACAGTAAGAATATGGCTGAGTTTGCTTTGTTGATTCATGGTGTAGTTTTGATCAAGTGACCACAAATGAAAATTTTAAAATGTCTGTCATTAAACTTTTTTTTTTTCTCTCTCTGATGTCCTTTGCCTTTCCTTCTTACAGCTTAATCTCCCTGTTTTTACACTTAAGAGTTATTTTTGTAAGATGGTTATACTACTTTTTAAACCATGTCTTTATGAATCCCTTTCCTAAGTGAAAGAAAGGTATTTTGCTCATAATGACCAAATTAGTAAACAAGTTTGAGGTTAAGGTCTGTTTTGTGCTGCTGGGGAGCTCACTAACATTGTCAAAAGCAGTTTCTGGGAACCTGCAGCTGCATAATTTTGGTGAAGCCAGCTAACACTTGAAATTGAATCCCTTTTTTATGGGAAATATGTGTGAAGTGACCAATTGAAAATAGAGATGATAAATATATAAATAAGAAAAAAGATTCAGCTTCATGTACACGTTGTTTTCCTAGTTCTGGAACGTTTAGTCAAGCTGCAGTTTTTTATAATATCTCTCAGTAAACACAGACTTCAGTGCTACTCATTCAGTATTATTTGTGTCCTGGGAGTCTTCCAAAGGAAACTAAAGATTTGGCAAGGCCTGGAAGCTTATACAGAAGCCTGTTTATTGTAGGGGAATTTGAAAGATAAACTTTTAATCAGGGAAACTAAGGTTACCAGGTGAAAATGAAGATAATGTTACTGTATAACAGGACCAGTGATGGAGGTGTACCAAAACAGTGGAACCAGTCCGGGAAAATGCCTGAGACAGAAGCTAGAGAGATAACTCCAAGGGCAGTGGGTGTGTGTTACTGTGTTCTGTGTCTCTAATAATATTTTGACGGAGCTACCATGTGTGTAGCTCTGCACTTTAACACATGGGTGTATTTTCTTCTTGGCTATTTTTAATAAAACACAGATGAATGCATTTTTTGGTGGACCTGGTTGCTGAAATCCAGTTCTCACTTAAACACTGGTTAGTACAGTGGAACTGATATAGGTCCTTGTGAGCACAGCCACAGTGCAAATGTAAAGTTGATCTGTTCTTGGAGAACAGCACAACAGCTTTTGGAAAGACTCGTAACAGGCTGTAGATAAAGCAAGGGAATGTGTGTTTGAAGATATAAAAATTCTAGAGACCACAGATGTAGTCTCCAGCAGTGTTTCCAAGCCTATATCCATTACAGCAGAGAGCAGCAGCTGCTGTCACCACAGGGTGCTTGCTCAGTTCATATGGAGAGGCGTGGAAAGCCACAGTGTATTTTTCATCTTGCTCCCCCCAATGGAAAATACACTCAAATGGAGACAGAGAGATATTTAGTGACTGCATTCATCTGTTGAATACTGGTAAATACATATCCATGGTGTACCACTGAACTGCACAAAAATCAAGCTGGAAAGTTGACCTGTTGATTTTGGAGGCTGTTTACGTGTGGGGTATGCAATGCGGGAGAGGAAGGAAAGTACTCTGTGCTGTGAAACAGCTGCCAGCTGTACTCCAGTGCTCTGGAGCTGTGCTGTCTGACCTGTGACCTAATTGCCATGAATAAAAAAAGTACATCCCAGTATTTTCATAATTTAAAAGACCCTTAGGTCAGATGAACAAAGTCTCACAGGATTAAATAAATGAGAATGAAAATCTGCTTTTACATTTTTAAGGAGTGGGTAAACTAATTGACTGTTACAAAAGTATGCATTTTTTGCCAAACACATTAGAAAAATACTCTGAATTAAACCAGAACACTTGACCATTGATGAAGAAAAATGCACAGAAAAAACTTGGAAATATAGGGCAAAATATTGAATAAGTGAAATGATTTCTCTGTACATAGCTGTGATTTAAGGTCCAATATGGCTCCAACTAACTTACATATCAACTGAGGAAGGAAATGTTTTCTTCAGCTGATTAAAAAAGCAATTTGGTTTTTTCCTAATATGTAATACACCCAGGTATTTGTCACAGCAATGAGAAGTGGTGTAACTGAGAAGCTTCTGAAGCCTGCTAATTAGGAATGGACTAGAAACAGCCCTATGCATCTGCCCATAATCTGTCAGAACTAGGCTAACAATATTCTCTCTGTAGATGGAGTTCAAGTCAAGTTAATGGTGTTTGTCTTTCTCTGTATTTTTATTTGCTCAGTCTGCTTCAGTTCTTTGGCACTTGCTAAAGAGCTATTGAAAATGTTGACCCAATACTCGTATCAAAGTTTATTTTCTTTTTCCCCCCCTGTGTTTAAGCATTACATCTCAATTCAGCGATGGTTTTCTTGTCAGAGAGGTAAGTGCTTTTCATGTAAGAATCATTATATCCAGTAGGAATTCCTCATGCACATAAGCATTTGATGAACCATTACCAGCATGTGTTTGTGCAGGGAGACTACAGGATGTTTATGAGACCACAGATTTTACCCTCATATACTTTAGCCTTCCATGTGTTTCCTCTCCTGCTCTTTTATTTTCATATGATAATTTTTTTCTCCATGAACATTTCCTTTTCAGTACTTTGCATTTCATTTAACAAGAGGGAAAAAAAAAAAAAAAGGAAAGTTTGTTTATATTTAAAATGAAGAAAGATTTATGATGCAGACAAATGATGCAGATGAATGATACAGAGATGAAAAATGGCCTGATCTCTCTGTTTTGATTTGTATTCTATGTGACTTACATAACTGTCCCCTATTAATACTGATCTCCAAGAAGAAACTCCTGCCAGTAGGAGTATTTTTTAATATGAAATGCAGTCTGCTTCAATTTTACTACAAAAAGAAATGAACATATTTTTGATCCCCTCTAGAAACCCCATTTTTATTTGAGAGGGACTGAATCCAATTATTGCAGAGTCTCTCTTGAACCATGGATATCAGTATAAGAGCATAGAAAGCAGTCCCTTGACCTGTAGGTAATAATTTCTAGCTGTGCTATTGTAATAGATTTGAGACTCTTCTCTTAGGAAAAAAAAAAAAATAAAGGTGAGTACAAGTTATATCAAATTGTACAGCTTGCTAATGCAACAATTAGTGGTAAAGAATTAAAATCACAGTTTGGACCAGGAATATTTCTGTCTTACCATCAAGTAAGTAGTCTGTCACCACTAAGTAAAAGCTTAATCAAATAAGTTATTCCTTCTCTAAGAAGGTGAAAATACTCCAGAAAAAATCTTCAAAGTCTTGCCTTTAATGATGTTGGTTGTAGCTAAAATGTTAGAATATGAAGAATTAGAAAAAGCCCTATATTTAGCATATAAATCTGTGGGAAACAAGAATGTCTACATTTGTTAAAGGCATCAGAAAGAACCAATATGCTGCTGAGAAAAGCTGCTGTAGTCTGGCTGACACCAGCCAACAATGTATTTCTGCTAAAGCTCTTTTTGGTGCTTTTTAAGATACCAATATTTATTTTCGTAGGACAATTGTATATCTTTCATGGGTTTCTCACTTTTTTTTGGTCTTTTTGATGATGAGAAACACTTCTAAACTGATTTTGGATACATGATTTGTTTGGTGGTTTAAGCCCACTTCTATTTTTCATTTGTAATGTCATCTTAGCTGTGGCATGTTTGTTCCTGCAAGTCATCAAGGATATTTGAATATGTGATCTGAGTTACATACATAGTAGTACAGTCCCTTTCTATACATAGATTTAATTTATTGTTATTAATTTTGCAATAAGTCTACTTCTACGGCATTACTTGTATTGTATAATTATGTTATCTTGTAGCTGCTATTTTGAGTATAGCTGGACCTGGATCACCAGAGTTTAATTCAATGTATATTATTTTTAATATTGTTTGGAAATATTTTCCCTCTATGACTATTTTTTACAGCCTGGAGAGATAGTGTAATTTTGTCTTCAGCTTTATAGAAGAGCACTTTAAGTTGCTACAGATTAAATGCCTTAATACTTCTCCCCCACCAATAAATTAGTATTTCAGAGATGCAATTCCACTTTTAAATCGGAATATATTCCTTCCTGTGTTTCTGTGCAGGACTTCTCTATGCTTTTGCTCTATAATCTGAAGATATAGCTAATGTATTCTCTTGCATCTCTTTCACTGATTATAAAAGTGATGCTGTGAGGGAAGAGCATTTTAGTTTTAGATTTATGCAAATAATTCAGTACATAAGTTAGAAGTTCCTTCCCTGGTGGCTACATATTACTCCTAATATGTTCCAAAGGACTAGGTTAATTGCAGCTGTGTTTTTAAAGTCTAGAAATACTAAAGAACAATAGTTTTACTGGTGCATAAAGCCATGAATGGCTAATGCTTAGAAAAGAAAACCAGGAGCAGTGCTAGTAATAGATCACCTGAGAGAGAAAAGAAAGAGCAACCTGTTCAGATGAGCAGGTTGTAATTTTATATCTAAGTATATATATTGATGAAATGAGGGCATAACCAAAGGTGGAACAGAGAAATTACTTTTATATTAAGGAGGTTGCTTGTATGGTCTGTCTTTTCTATAGCAGCATCAAAAAAATATTTCTGAAATCACTGGGAAAAGTATACCAAAGATTGTGGGTTATTTGCTAAAGTCATCATCAATATCCAAGAAATGATCCCTTATGAATTTATTGTGAGAGATATTTTCTGAACCAGGGCAATAAAAAGTGCTATTAATAACAATTTCTTCACTTTTGATTCAATTTTTGTAAGGAAAAAAAATAGGAATCTTTATTAGCAGTAAAGGGTCGCATTTAATTCTTCTGAGTGAGACAGAAAAGTCAATAAAATTCTGGCTGCAGAATTGAGTAAAATAACTGAAATCTTTATTAAAAACTACTTATAATTTTAAATATCTATAGACTTCAGTTTCTGGAATTACTGAAGAATCGGGCAAATTTCTTCTTGTATCTGCATATAAAATCTGTCACAGACAGGAAGAATTGAAGATATTTCCAAAGTGCTTGGAAAGGTTAAACTAAAGGCTATGTAAGTAGTTTTATTCTGTTATGTCTACCTCAACAATTGATTTTCCTGTGAAATTATTTGTCCCCTGAAGTCCTTTGGCCTTGTTGACCTTCAGAGAGTAAAATATTTTCTTCAATGGCTTCTCAGGGCTGTGGTTTGAATATTAATATTATGTGTAAGTCAGGCTTGCTCTCGTAAGGAAAGGCTACATTCTGCAGCTGTTCCTCAGCTGGGTAATGATGCTACGCTCCAAGGTCCTGTTGCTTCACAGTGGTAGTAAAGGTGACATAAAATCACTGACAAAGGACTTGGCTGAGAGGCTTGGATGCTTTTGAGGAGAGTAATGATTCTGTAACGTCCATAATTTAGGTTTGGGATGATTTGAGTACTTTTGCTCTGACTCTTGGAATCATTTTCTTTTTCCAGAGTGCAATATAGTAGCCCATTTTTTTTAAGGAAAAGGTTTTTTCATATCGCATGAAGTGGTGATATTAGTCATACATCATATATGGATGTCACTAGATACACTGTGTGAAATAGAGCTTGGATTTCTGTATGTGACCTGAAAAATTTATGTCAGAAGTAATGGGAGTTGCTAAGAAATTTCAGAGAGATTGAGGAGGGTTTTCCCTGCTTGGCTCCCATTGGAAATGCACAGTTATCAATGTTTTCCCATGGATTTCAGCAAACCAATGCAGTGATGCAATAATATTAATTTGAACAATGTCTATTGAATTTGATTGATGTTTAAGTTGTTAGCTTCATCCCCAACATTCTTTTATTGATTTTTATTCTCTTTTTTGCTGCCTCTTGAGGTGTTTTCAGTGTCATTGCAGTATTTTCCCTCCTGCTGTATCTACACAGCTCCCACCTGGTTAGCTAAACCGACAACAAGGTGTAGCTAAATATTTGCCAGGGAAGGCTGTTTTGTTACTCTGATTTTCCCACCAGCTGTGCTCTTTGTTCATGTATGTTTTATCTTAGGTTAACCTTGCTTTTCACATGTGTGGTGTTACACCTCTGAATTTACTTATGTTTGTTGGTACACACTGGGCCTTTGGTCTGATTTGTGGAATAGTAGTTTTCAGTATTTTGAGTGAATATAGAAAAATAAAATGTTTCTAAAGAAGGAAAAATATCTCTCAGAAAAATGCTTCTCAGAAAATTATTCTGGGAAATATATAGTAAGCTTATTGAAGAATACAGTAGTTTAGCCTAAAACAATGACAGAATTGTCTCCTGTTGGGCATGGTTTTTTCCTTTAAAAAAAAAATATGGCTATTTGTGCTAGCAAACTGCATAAAGGGTTGATGGGGACCAGATGGAAAGACAGATTGATTTGAACAGGAATGATGTTGAAAGGGAGAATATACGAATGTCACAGTAAGGGAGAATTAATTACCTGAACAAAGGTGATGGGAACAGCTCTACTTTTTGCCCAGCAGATCACTCTAGACAAAAGACAAAAGTCAAAATAACTCATTTGTGAAAGGAAACTTAAATTTATGTCTTTCTCCTCAAAAACATTGTAGAGAATTGCAAAGCACAGTGATTACATTTCCAAGGACCCCTGCCTGAGTGGAAACAACCATATATCAGAGGCAAATTGTGAGGAGTGTGGGACTTCAAAGGCACTCTCTACCTGATTCCAAGCAGGGGAAGGAGTCCCAGCGTCTCTGTTTATTGGGGAATAAGAAAGAAATATGTTCATTCTTCCCCGTGATTTCCAGGCCTCAGTTTTGAATTTATTTTGCTGAGGCAAAATGGGAGAAGAAAAAATGAGGAAAAGATTATACTCTTTGAGGTGATGATTCAAAGCAGGTGCTCTGTAATAGGAACAGGAATGAATGGAAGGTTTGTAGGAAAGCTTTACTACAAAAAATTTGCCATTTATAGCCATTCAGCCCCAGGCCTAGCTCTTACTGTTTTTCCGGGAGTTGAGATAATGTGACTCTGTGAAATGCTGCAAGGGAATCGGATTCAGTTTCAATAAATGTATTTAAAATACTATTAGGCATATATCACTTTTATATCCCCTAGTAGAAACATGTGGGAAAATGAGGACAGATGTGTTCTGCTCAGGTTTATTCTAGACTTCAGTGGGTCATCCAGAGTGCAGGGAAAAAGCGTTTAAGAAAACTTGCACTCAGCAAGAGGAGCATCTACTGAAAATCATTGCAGTTATTTACAAATGAGGTCATTGTAATGTTAAATGATGTTTCTTTTTCTCTCTCATTTTTATTTAGACCTGAAAGCTTCTGCTCTTTTACTTTTATTTGCATACTGACTTCTGAATCTTGAAGGATTTTCTTGAAAAAAACTGCTTGAGGAGGAGGAAATCAGATAACTAGCAGACAATTTGAAACACAGTGATGGGAGGGATGGTAAGTCATTGTTTTGTAATTCCTTTATAAATGGCAATGTGGTTTTCCGTGCAAGAACAGAAATACAAAGATTATCTGGACATACAAGCATGCATGAGACTACAAAAAGGGAATAGTTTTTGCCACTAATCCACTGCATTTGGTAGAAGAAAAGAAGCTTGGGGCCAGAGCTTTAGAAACTGGGCAAACATCTGATAAGGGATATCTCCTATCATTATGTCTTTTCTTCATTCTTGTATACTGCTTTATATTTTAAGCAGAGTGTAAAACTCTTGCTACTGACAAATCTGTTGGGAGAATAGCCTTTTCATTATATATATTGAAATAGAGATTTTGGCTAATGTGGTTTTCCCAATTTCTTTTTCATTTCTTTTCCTAAGTCAAAGGAAAAATGCTTTCCTGCAGCAAGTGTTATGCTTCCTATTTTCGTGCTAAAGGCTATGCTAACTCTTGATTCCTAGCCATCATCAGTGAAAACAAAAATAGATCTGAACATGCCTGTATTTTTCTGGGTAAATTTCCCTGCTTCAGGTTGACATGAAGGCTACAAATACTGGATGAAAGTTGAAATACTGAAGTTTCATTGACATATGGGGCAAAATTATGCCTTAAAATCACTGTAATTGTACTTGTGCATAAATTGCAAATATTTAATGTATTTCCACAAAAATATCAGAAGAGCTAGATAAGGTAGATCCAAGTCGTTTTGGCTTAGAGCTAGGTTTTTTT
>PYHW01010846.1:950023-961356 GCA_013186435.1 Turdus rufiventris
CCCATATTTTTGCCTGAAAGCCCCTTGATTTCAAAATTCTAATAATTTGGAGGGAGGGGATTTACATTCTCCATTTCAAAGAGAAGCTACTGCCTTTCTCAGCAGACACCTGTCCTCCAAACTAAACCAGCAACTTTTCATTCTTTGTCCATATATAAGCCGCACCTGATTATAAGCCGCACTTTGGGTTCAGACCAAAATTTTAGTCAAAATGATGCGGCTTATATTAGTATAATTACTGCACTTTTGTAAGAATACAGTTGCAATATGATTGCTTAAATACATTGCTGAAGGGAATCCAGAGCAGTGAAGCATCCTGATTAACATCTGTCTTCACAAAGTGAAGGCACACCATGTCCTAGAAAGATTGGAATAGGTTGTAGAACATAACTGGTAGGACATCAACAACATGAACTTTGAATCTGAAGCTTCATCCAATTGTGGTTTTGTTAGCTTAAGCATTATGCTTATTGGTTAAAATAATTTTATATGCAAAGTTCTGATAAATCATAAAGCAAATGCTCCTTATTCATTATGATGAGTTCCCCTATAATGTAACTAATAATAATGTATTATACTAAGAGCTATTTGTTTACTTTGGATCTGCAAGTGTGCAATCATAACATATAATTAACATGAATTTTGGCACTTAAACTAAACAGTTTATCAAATAATTGGACTCTTACCACTGATTTGCCATGTATTTATGGTATAGAGGCAAGAGGTAACTGTGTATGTCTTTATGAATCAATTAAGCAGAGTGTCTGTATTTGTGGGCTGTTCTGTGACTTAGGGACCCCATTCCTTGGAATGGAAAACCAATCACACAGGTAATGGATTTTTTCCCCAAGATTTCTTTATAATGAATAAAAAAAAAAAAAAAATTCTGCATATAGGGAATTTTATGCACACACTTCCCATTGTAAGTAATTTGACCATGACTCAGACACTGTATCCCATAAATAAAATGACCAAAGTGAGCCTTCTTTGAACTCTTTTTGCTGACCAGTGTGGCTCAATGGTGGTGATCTCCCCTGGAGCTGGGATAACAATCAAGTCTACTCCTCAAGGCAGAGACTCTTTGCCAGTGACCAATTTTTGGGTGAGCCCAGTTGAGCTCTCCCTAAATTGCAACTGGATGGTACTCTAGGAGGTTCTGCTCAAGCATCAGAACAAAAGAGATGAGGAAAGGGAAATATATTTCAGGCTGCATCTCACCTGTTGTCACTGAACAGCATTGGTCTGAGAGAACAGGCTTCTTCAGTAGTTTTGTGGGGGATTTTTTCTGCCTGAAAACCATCCTAGGATTTTACTGCATAGGCCAGGTAATAAAATATTCTATGAAACTGGATTCTGAAATCATGGACTCTTCAGGAACTGGGAAGTAAGATAACAAACAAATGAAATATCTTGGAAATAACTCTTAGAACAGAAGGTTTATAATTTCACTTTGCAGCAGCACATGGGAATGAGTAAACAGTTAATGCAGATCAATAGCATGTCAATGAATTTAAGGGCAGTACTGCAAAGAGTAGTCTGTAGTAGTCAAGCATCATGTTTTTCAACAAGCTACCTCATTATATTTATTGAATAGACATATTGTGAATGTACATTAAAAACTCCTGCAAGTAAGATATGATTTTTGTCCTTAGAATGAGATTATTTTCATGCTTTTAGGCATATTTTCTCGTCATCTGTCACTGCGCTGCCTGCAGTATATTAAAATTCATATTACAAGCTCCACAGGATTTTTGCATTGTAGGCCTATGTGCTTGTTATATTCCCTAAAACATGAATCCTTGTTTGTCCTTTTGCAGACATATGAAATACTGTCTTAGATTCATCTCTGTCATCATCTTCAAATATCAAGGCCATATTTTCTTTGCATGAACAACAAATAGTTCAACACCCTGCAAAAAACCAAGAACTACACCACTTTTTTTTTTTGTGCTCGATTATGATAGCAAAAAGTTGGCTTGGTAAAGAGCATGGGTTTTCTGAGCAGAGAGGAATAAAATATGGTTGGTTTGAGCCTCTCCTGAGTCCCTGGGAAACATCTCAATGATAAAAATTTAATGCATTTTTCTTTCCAAAAGGATATATCCTGATACTTTTTTCTTCTCTTTCAGGGCTTGTGAATAGCTGTATAAGTCTATGACAAATGAAGGTCTATTTATCTAAATGCTGTGTTACTTGTCAAAGTAACTTAGAGGAAAAAAAAATCGAGTAGATAGAAGACAAATGGAACAAGATTAAGTTGCTTAAAATGATGTGATTTTTGAAAAGTGCTGCACTTGTAACAGCTTTTAGGGAAACCCTCACATATACGTGTAATTATTTCTGCTTCTTGGCTAAAACTGAAACTACACTTTCCTATGTTTTTTATAGCTTTCATATTTCTAGCATACAAAGTATATTGGAAGTAAAGCAGCCTTATTTTTCCTGGGATTTTTTCCGGATAGACAGTATAACATTTTTTTGTCTCTATTAGGGTTTTCTTTTGACTTTCTTGTGAATTGAAGTCTTTCACGTACATCTACAACGAGAGGAAGACTCCCTGGAAGTGTAAACACAACTGTGATAAAGAAGATTTTTTTTTTGCTGCCAGTCAGTGCAGAGAGGCAGTATCTTCAGCTTATGATACCGAGTCTGGAAATTGCCACCTAACTCAGGTGTCAGAGTTGATATTGGTTGATATTGTTTTCTTCTCATGGATAGCTGAAGGACCTACACATCTTAATCAGGTCCATGAAGTTAATTATAAGTTTACATGTTGTGGTGAACATTTAAAGGTGAGAGTTACAAAATGGATTTGGTCTGTGTGAGAAATTACAGCTGCTCCTGAAATTTCAGTTATGGTACAGCTAAATAAGATGTGAGTAGTAAGATGGAAGTTCATGGAAAGGCTGTGGAAAACACAGCTACCTAATGTGGAATCTTTCAAAAGGGCTAATAAAAGGCAGTGGCATTACTGGTGAGCTTAAAATTCAGTGGTACTTAAATCTAATTATCTTCAGGTAGTGAAGAACATAGGACAAATCAAAATTTCAATTAATATTGTCCAACAGTTTGTGGAATTGTCTACAAGCTTAACTTCATTTAAAATACTGAGGCAGCATTAATTTTTTTCCTGAAAACTGGTCTTAAATCAAAATACATTCTACTGTATGCTTGATGTTTCACCAAAAATGGCTGGCCATGTCCCAGCAAGTTTACAGAGAAATCAAAGAAACAAGGAGTATTTAGGAGGAATATTGTTTTCTACAAGCGTGGAACTATATTTTGGGGTTTTTTAAGACTTACTGCTTCTTTGTGAAGAACACTGCCTGCCTGATTCTTTCCAGAAAGTGATTTGTTTTATGGAATAGAATTTCAGTGTTTCTGCAAGTACATAGCTGATTGTTTTCTTCTCCACCTCTTGTGCTGTAACAACAGGTTTAATGATACCATTTAATTTAGGGTTATTGTGCTATGCAAGTTTAACAAGCCCATTTGCTTGTGGCAGGGAGAACATTGCTTTCATCGCACCTCTAAAATACGCATTGTGTCAAAAAACTGTAATTAATCTCTGCCATTGGTTCTGTATCATCAAAAGCATACTTTAGGCCTATGTGATCCAAAAGAAATCCACTTTCACTTTACTGAGGTCAGTTAAAATTAATCCTATTACAATAGGCTTTGTCAGCCCCAGGAAATCTCAATTTATTCCATGACAAAAATTTAAGTTGATCTGTGGGTTTTTTGTGTTTTCAGGAAAATTTTCTCCATCCTATTTATTTGATTTTGGGTTTTTTTCTTTTTTTCTCTTTTTTATTTTTCTTTTTCTTGTGGCTATTTTATATACCGCTTGTTACAGCAAGCATGTAAGGGAAGAAGAATCTGTGCTATGGGGGGCTGGATGGTGAAAATGGTTGGTTCAACCCTTCCTTTATACACGTGAACATAAGGGGTTGTCTAGAGTGAAAGTCACTTTCATTTTGTTCTCAAGAGTTAACTGAGAATGTATATCACTCAAAAGTGGCAAACATGAAGCAGGCTTGTATGTTGGTTGCTGCAGCACTTAAATTAAAATATTTGTTATATTTCAGTCAAATCTTTAAATCATAAACTCAAGATGCATTAATGAAATATTCAATTAGAAAATGTGTAAAATACATGGACTACATGAATTCTACAGTTACTCATAGTTCATGTGTTAAAAAAATGTAATCTTGTAAATCAGAATAGGCTTGAATATGAAGTAAGTATTGGATTTGCAAATTTCGGTATATTTACTTACAGAGCAGATTAACACCAGATCTGTGTAAATGACTTTGACAGGATGTTTCTATAGCTGTAATGTTGCTCCTGTGTACTTTATGCTATTCACTATAAATCTCCTAATTGCTAACTAAAAAGCTTTTGTGACAACATCCTTTACTCTTAAAACATAAATTGGGGTTCTGATATTTAAAGAAGAATTAGTGAAAAACGGGCATTTGTGCAACAAAAAGCTTCCTGACAAACACCTTTTAGTTACTGCCCATAAAATCAATTCCTGTGCAAATGCACCTGTAGAACATCTGTGCAATATGTATCTCTCAAGGTTTTCCAGACATTTTGAAGTGTCTATAAATGTGTCATGATTTGGTATGATTGCATTCTTCAAATGCTGAAATTCTCATGGGGATTGTGAGAGGTGACCACTTGGGCATTTGCCATTAATTAATAGTACTATCTATAAACAGAGAAGTGAAGAAAAGATGTAGTGAGGGCTCTGCCATTCAATTGTTTTCCTACCTCATTTACATCAACAAGGATTTTGTCTTAAAGATCTTTGTGGCACAATAAAGCTGAGGATTTCTTTTCTTCTCAGCTGCCTACAGGAGCTGACCAAGTGCAAGCCTTCAGTAACATTTTAGAGGTGACTGTGTCACCTATGAATACTTTTTAGAATTTCACTTTCAGATGCTTTACTTTGTAAATGTTATTACATTTGTTGACTGTGGACAACATCAATGCGATATTTATTTATGCTTCCCACCTAGTAAATCTACCACTTCATAAAACTTTTATTACAAAAGTACAAATGCATCAATAATTGAATACCAGAAAAGGAAAAGAGGGCTATAGTTTCAACCATTAATATCAGAGTTGAGGGTGTTGTGTAAAGAAGTGTCAATTATATAGCTCTCTCGTATATGTGACTTGTGACAATCACAGCCCTAAACCTGGAATTTGACAACTTTTATCAATACTGAAAATTAATAACTAAGCATAAAATTTAGCCTCTGGTAACTGGAACAATGAAATCTGTAATATTTTATGTTCTAGCTGTTTTTCCCTCTTGAATATGCCTTGTCTGGTTGTGTTTGCTTTAACATATGATGCTTTCTTCCCAAAATCCATTTTTAGGGGTATTTAAAAATTTAACTCCTTTTTCCCAGTTACATGCATTTTGATAGTTTTGTGATTAAAAATGTCATCTTTGTTGCAATAAGAGCCCTTTTCATTAAATTTCGTGGAAGCTTCATTTCCTAAAGTGTTCTTCAGAGCTACAAACCAAAGAAGCTTCAAGTGCCTGCTTGCCTGAAGATAGAGTATTAAGATATATGTGTGTTCTTCCCTCCCTGACCCCTCTTCACTTCAAGAATTTCATCTTGTGCACATTGGTGTGAGGAAAGGTAACTGGACATCTGGCAACCGTTACTGGTATTGATGCCAAGATGATTTTTTTTTTGTCTTTTCTTTCATATACTTTTTTAATATAACTTCTATGTATCCTCAGTATTCTTAGCATGCATACTTTTAATTTCTTAAGTCTGATAATTTACTAGACTTAGTATTTTGTTAGGCCAGGAGATGAAACATCCTAGAGGTCGCGTACTAGGAGGCTGGAAAACCCTACACTATCTTGGGAAACCAAGGCCCCTCTGCAACATATCCTTTAATGTAGAGATTTGGCCCATCCAGGGGTGAATTCCTCAGATGGGGGAATATGATGACATTCATCCAGGCCTCCCATTGGGACACTCTTGTTAGAAATGCTAGTTTGTAAGGTAAATAAATTACAGTAGTTTCACGAATATAAGCCACACCATTTTAAGTAAAATTTTGCTCCCACACCGGAAATGCGGCTTACATTCAGGGGCAGCTAATATGTGAATAATTTTCTGATATTTCCAGCCCCTGAAGTGGAAACCGAGGTGCCGAGTCGATCAATCTGCCAGTAAAAGCCGGCATTTCGCGATTGTTATAAATTGTTACTCTGTTGTGCCATGGGTGGAGCTGGCTCCCTGCAGGCAGCACGGAGGGCGGGGGAGGTCCCTCCTTCCCTCCTCTGCCACAGCCCGAGGGAGAGACAAGGGGGCCCCGTGCTGCCATCGCCTCGGCCTGTGGGGTAAGCGGGGGACTCCTGCCCCTGCCTGCCGCGGCAGGAGCAGGCAGGCTGCGTCCCCGCCCGCTGCTGCCACGGGAGCAGGGGTGGCTTCGTCCCCGCCGCTGCCATGGGAGCAGGGGTGGCTCCATTCCTGTCCCCCGCCGCTGCCATGGGAGCAGGGGTGGCTCCGTCCCTGACCCCACCGCTGCCACAGGAGCAGGGGGTGGCTCCGTCCCCGCCGCCTCCGCCATGGGAACGGGGGTGCTCTGTCCCTGCCCGCCGCCATGGGAGTGCGGGGGGGCCTCCGTCCTGGCCCCGTTGGCAGCCCTGAGCGGGGTGAGCCTGCACAGCCTTAGCTGAGCCAGTAAACCCCCCGCCATGCCGCGATTCTGTTACTATTTGGCAACTTTGTTGCACGCGGGTCCTCGCTATGAACGACAGAGCGGCTTATATTCGGGTGCGACTTATTTAAGGACAAAAAACGAAATGTTTGCCAACACCCAGAGATGCGGCTTATAGTCCGTGCGACTTATATTTGTGAAACTACTGTATATATGTGACCTATCATATGGGCACATTGAGCTGCATCCAACCTTGGGGAAGTGGGGCTCCAAAGAGGATCCTTATTAAAATACCAAGGTAAAATCCACTTATCCCTTACCTGTGTCTGCCTCTCAATTTCAAACATTTTGTTTCTTCTGCTGTGACATGCAGTTTGCCCAAGTTTTCAGAACTTCTCCAGATGGACTGTTGCCTCACTCAGTCACTTAGAAAAGCTGGTATGAACTACCTTTAGTAGAAATATATGTTTATTCATAGCAAAACTGCACATTTTTGAGAATACACCATCTAAGAAGGAACATGAGTAAGTTTGGATTTACCTTGTCAGTGCTCGTAGACAACAAATTAAGCATGACCCTATTTGTGTTTATTCATCTCCCCACAGCATTGCTGAAATTAAATAACAACATTCACAAGTATACAAGCAGAACACAGTGAGAATAAAGGCAAACAGCAAAATGACTGTATTGTGTTTTATCAAGACTCAGTGGTGTACTCAGATGCTACACTCTTTTTATTGTTTTTATTATTTTTATTATTTTTATTTATCCCCCATCCCCTTTAATTTAAACCCTTGATTTCTTCAGAAAAGAAATAGCTTTTTTTTTTTTTTTTGTTATTAATGGTATGTGGTTCAAGCTTTTCTGTACCTCTATTATATCAAGGGCCACAGTAATCAGACAATGCATGCTCACCCATCACTTTTGTTTCATCATTGAGACCTTGATCTATCTTTCTCTTTGTTTATCACATACACCTGTCCTCATTACAGCAGATTGGAGTCAGTAGTGCCAAAATCTGAATTTTTATCTATGCCAGCTATCTCATAGGCCAAGCTCACATCATAGCATTTGAGATCCCACTCTGTAAACTCCTGGGGTAAAAGAAAAGCCTGCATTATATCAATTTAAGATTTCTATAAGCACCTATAGAGAGATTTTCTTATATTCAAGTGTACAGGTATTCTGAAGTAACAGACAAAGAAAACACCTCAAATAATTAAATATCATGTAAATGATACATAAAACACTCAGCAATTTGGGGAAAGAATGATTATCTGTGTATAACTAATAGAAAATAGCCTATGTGCTCATCTTGAGGTGTTAATTCCATTTTGGTTTGGTTTTCTTTAATTTTTTTTCCAATTTCTTGTGAAGGTGTATTAACAGTCAGTCACTCTTGGTGCCAGACTCTGATAAGCTCTTGTCTACACTGTAGTGAATTCAGATGAATAAATAAATTATAAATAAATGGAATAAATTATAGTTTGATTTTCACTCTCTGAGCAGCTCAGTATTTTGTGGACAGATTTACTGTGAAATGGTTATATAAGAAAATTTAGCAGTCTCATGAATGCAAAGCTAAGTTCCACAGGGTGATATTAAACACATTTTGTGGGTAGAGAAACTCTTGCTTTTCAGAAAAGGATTGGTTGTTTTGAAGTATGGCAGTGAGAAATTTCTTCTAATGATCAGGAAGAGTGATAGAAAAGGTTTCTTAAAATGCCTTTGGAGATCAACAGAAAATGGACTCTAAAAAATTGTCCAAAGCTCTTTTCATATTAGTCTGTTTCAGATTCTCTTTGTACATTGACTCTATTCTACAACTAAAGGTATCAGCAAAATTTTAGGTCCTCTGTGATGAAGCAAGGATTAGGATTGAGTATACTCATTATATACAAAATTACAGATAAAAACCAATTTCCAAGTACAAATAAGCATGTGGAGTCATGTCCCTGTGCCTTGTCAAGGATCTTTATAGTACCTATTAAATCATCTTCCTCTTTCAGCTGTGTTGTAATTATAAATAGATTCACAATGAATTCTCAATTCTGCTCATGTAAATCATGCCACATATCATTATCTGATAGAGCTGAGCAAGGCACGCATGGCTGCTGAGGTGCTGAAATACCAGTCCAGGCAGCAAGCTCTATCTCTTAGCAATAATTAATGTGTTACAGACTAACAGGGAGTTAATAAATAAAAAATTCAAAATTTCTCTGAAACCTGGAGTAATAACAAAGATGAGTAATGATTTGCTTGAAGTTAAATGCAGGCAAGAGTGAAAAAGGAAATCTCAGCAAAGGGGTAAAATCTCCAATTCATTGTAGACCAAATTTATTTATGACTGACTGGTATGTTTACTCCTTCTTTAGATGCCTATCTTTGATAATAATTTTCTCCATTACTCTTCCATTATGCCTTTTAAGAAGATACAGCTTTAAAGGATGAATCCGTGTATTGATATTGATATATTGTATCGCTAGAGAATTAGTACCTGATGAGATTTTTCCTACTTGTGATATGTAAGTTCCTTGTGGAGGGAAGCTTGCTGGGACAGGGGAAACCTTTTGCTGTGCCTGGCAACCAATGCAGCTCAGTGCAGTTTGTCCCTAACGGTCAGAGCACACACACTTTCCACCTGCTCATTTACAACATGGACTGTTTCATAATAGCCTTATTTTTAAAATTTAAATGAATTTACTACTTAAGAGAAAAGCTGTGGAGAGAACTTTTTTGGTACAGTCCTTTTTGTTCATTATGGGCTGCAAAGCAACAAAACTCTTTGGTACCCTTCTATGAGATTGCTTTTCTTTCCTAGCACTCTAAAAATATATATGTATAGCAGCTGAATTAATGTTCCTTTAATGAGAAAGAAAAGATAAGTGAACGGAGTTTATTGAAAAAATTTTTCATTTAATTTGACTGTTGCTTTTTATGCCCAGATTGTGTTTTAATTAACAATGACGCAGAGACTTTGCTGATAAAATTTACTCAGATGAACCAAAACATGCAATGAAAATGGCATAATTGCATGTAACACTATGCTTTTCTGTTTTTCCCCTCCCCCAAATTTCCCCTAACTATTGTGTTCCTCCATGAAACCAATATTAGGGGAAAAAAAAATAAACAGAAGAAGTGAGCTTTTCCATGATGAGAAAAATATTCTGCTGGCAGAGTAATTCACCAGCTCATTTCCATCAGCTTTTATTTCACAGCAATTGTAAAATAAACCACTCGTAGCACATGCTGTTAATCTCCAGTCCCTGGGGTGTAACTGCTGTTACACGGTATGGGTCATGTGCTAGCTAAAGTACGCATTAAAAAGGTAGAAATTAATAGTAGTAGATCTGATTCCAAGCTAAATGGTATTCAATGGGCAAGGTAATTCCCTCAGTGGCAGCCACCAATAAATTGCTGTGCATGTCTCTTTTTTAATTCCTGATTTCCTCAGTTTACAGGGGAAAAAACAAAAAAAATCCACTATCACAGTAAATTCTAAAGAAAATTCACTCAGGAGAAAGCTCGCATGCTTACTGTGATGTTCATCTGTACTCCGTTTCCTTCTTCCCTGGCTCATCTTGTGCAACTGTAAAAATTCACCACTAGTGTTAATGTCAGTATTACATTTCCTATGGGGTTAGTTATGTCACCTAACCTCTTTTACTAGACTCAAAAACTTTAGCATTAGATTACATGTCTATTCAGTGGCTCTCTCATAAAA
Organism: Turdus rufiventris; assembly: GCA_013186435.1. Classification (NCBI taxonomy): domain Eukaryota; kingdom Metazoa; phylum Chordata; class Aves; order Passeriformes; family Turdidae; genus Turdus; species Turdus rufiventris. The sequence continues at coordinate 960,447 of PYHW01010846.1, forward strand.
TACATTGAAAGGAAGAATATCAGGGCTCTTTTCTTTCTATAAAATTGTTCACCTATAAAATAAGCATTGAACCAGTTTCAAAACATGCATGTTACAGAAACTTTTGTACTACTGAATTCTTATTCCTATATTTTAAAAGTGTATTCTAATTTTAAGGAGCAGTCAAACCCTTGGCAAGAGAAAAACTGCAGAGTAGGAAATAGAGACAAAAAATATGTCTCAAAGCTGCTTTTCTCATTGCACATGTATAAATAAATTAAAACTCAAATCTGGGTTTGCAGCACACTGAGAGTCTCGGTAGCACTTTGCATATCTTTGAGAGTATTGTGGTCTCAGGGATTTGTGTTTTGTTATGAGAATATATTCAAACTTCCTTTCCCAAAGCATGAAACATCCAATCTGGTTCTTAGTGAAGCGAGTAGAAAAACAGGCATTGATTTTCATGTGGGAGAGGGAAGATTGGTCCCCAAATGAATTTACCACTTAATGCTAGCTTTATGTATTGTAATACAGGATAAAATGTTCTGAATAAAATAACTCTCTCCTTCTTGCCTACTGCACACCTCATGGTACTGCTGAGTTGGCATGTAAGGAAGGAGTGATAAAGAGGAATAATCAACTACTAGCCTACATTTACATTGACAAAAGCAGACTATTTCCCTCCTGAGGCAAAGGAGGTGGCAAGGAAAAATGCGTAGTTCTTAACTAGACTGTTTCAGCAGCTGCTACGACTCTCTCCAAGGAAGATTAAGTCATCATGAACCCTTAACTTCTATTAGGAGTGATAAAGAACAATAGAGAACTTCTGATGGAAAAATCCCCAAAAATAACCACTAAAATAACCCTAAATTTATAATCACTTTTTTTTTTTTTTTTTTTTTTTTTTTTTTTTTTTTTTTTTTTTTTTTTT
>PYHW01010846.1:963160-973819 GCA_013186435.1 Turdus rufiventris
TTATCTGATCTACATGTTGTGAATTTTGCTGGCTACCGGCGGGTGCGCCTTATAGTCCGGTGCGCCTTATGGTCGTGAAATTACTGTAGTTTATTTCCTTTAATATGCAGGCTCTGTTTCAGTGTGACTGGAAAAAGTCAATGTTTCTGACCTGAGAGAAACCTTCTAAAATGATTTGTCCTTTTAAGGCAATTGTGTAACTAAGAATTCACACAGCTGTTTTTGCAGGACAATGTCAGTCCAAGGTTATAGAAACTTTCTTGTGTTTGGATATTACATAATGAAGTCTTTAAAAACCTTGATTACCATGAGTTTGCAGGTCAAACTGTGGTACTTCACTCCATTGTGCTGGTCTTTTCAAGTCAGTGTATACAAGTAAAGAACAGCAGTATGTGGGGATCTTGCTGGATGAGCTATGTAATTGAAATATATCTGCTTTCCCACCACTAGTCTTTGTCTTGGCTTAAATGCTAACTTGTACCAGCAGCTGTAACCTCCTGCTAGTTGGATTGAATTTATTAGGAGTTCCAGGTGTTTGACTTTTCATAGTAGTTAGAACTTTAAAAAAAAATATTTTTTTAATGAAGTTGAGTATGGGGAGGGCAGAAGAAAGCAAGGGTACTAAAATGTCACTTTGAGAGGTTTACTATTGAAATCAAATACTTGAAATCTGTTTCTTCAGCACTGCAGATGTGCTTTACCTAAAGAGTCCTTTGTTCTGAGGGCTCATTATCAAGTTACTCACACCATGAGTCTGAGGTGTCAAGCAGCACCAATCCACGGGCAAAACATTCACCAGAGGGAAGAGTTCAAAAGGCCACTTCTGCCTTCCTCCTGGGTATGATGCTTTCTAATGGATCTCTCTACTTTTTGACAGAGTAGTTTCAAGATCAAACCAGTAGTGGCAGAGATTAAAATATACTTTCTGTCCTAAATGTGTTCTGTATTTCTAGTAACAGCATACTTGAAATATTTGGATGCCTCATTTCAGCATTATTTGTTTAAGGAAACTCAGTTGCCAGATCAGTGGGTATGATCTCACAGTCCATGCTGATGGAGAATACAGAATGTGGAGAGAAGTATCACTAGTATGTATGTGGCATCCAGGTACTTTCTTCAAAGAATAACACAATGTCACTTCCTTATGAGTTCCATATTTGACAATTAAAATCCTCAGTGTCATACTTTCCAGTCAAAATATTTGTAAGTGAATGCTTTATTTTGTGCAAGGTCTACTCAAAAATTTGACAGATTAGTCATGGCTATTTATGTCAAGTATATTTCCCCATAGTCTTTATGTTTATATTTATTTTCTTTTTTTTCTCTCTCTCTTTTTTTTTAAAGAAACCCCTTCATTTATTTTTCTAATACCTTGATTGATTTTTTTCATTCTTATGATACATGTATTTCAAAATACAGTAGTAACATTTCTGTGTCTTTTTATTTCCTTGGAAATACGTGGTTTCTGTACGAAAAATGGAAAGATATTCTTAGGATGTTTCTAACAAGACTTAAAACTGGAAATCATACCATAAACAATCTGTTCTGTAAAATTAAGAACACAGTGGAAATGCAGTAAATAATGGAGAGGTAGAATGCTGATGGGGAATAAAGAATGGGACAAATATTTAAAACTTATTCATACTGTATTCTTGGATGTTCCTAAATCCTTCCCACCATTAATATACAATAGCTTCATCCAATTTATTTATTAAGCTTGCAATTGCTTTTCTAATGAAAAGAAGTCATTTATGGTTAGCAAGTAATGAGTGACAGTTATGTTGATAAAGACTAATTCAGAATCTGCTTCAGACTCTTATGGATTCTGACTATATGTACCTGAATGTCATTTTCAAGTACCATCCAAATGTTTATCATTATCTTTTCTAGAAGAAAGAAGTCCTCCTCAAAGACAAAACAAAACAAAATAAAAAAGAGAAAACCAAAACAAACCCCTTCATTTTCTTGCTTTAGTGCATCATTTTTCAATCAAACTGGTGTTAACTTTTTAGTTCTGAAAGGAGTCCCATCATCAAATGAGCTCAACTTATTACAAGGTTCAAACTCTAGAAGAATTGCTTCTGCTAAACCCTATTATACTCAATAATAATAATAATAATAATGAAAAAGCTCAGATTTGTATAAATAATGCATATTGTACAAGCTTCAGAAGCAGCGTCACTCTGAGTTGACATGTCAGTTGAACACATCTGACACAATATTTTTTTTAACTCTTGTTAGAGAATGTGACTTACGTTATTAATCCTCTATCTTTTTCTGCCAACTCCCTTAACAAAAAACTTCTGTTTCCAAGTATGTTTGAAATTGCTAGCATCACATGCTAACACAAGTGGTGCCTAAGAACATCAGATGGTAAATCCAAGCATATTAATTACATCATTAAACTAACATTTGGTATACCACTGAGATACATTACAATAACAATAACCTTCATGTGTAATAAGATGCACAGCCTGCACATAATGTGGGAGCTATGCACAACTGAGAGATTCTATTCTATACTTGCATGGGGTAATTGAATTGACTCAAAAATAAGAACATACAGCTTTAAAACACTCTGTCCTGCTTTTTATGTCTCTATGTATGTAAGGGGGTATGTGCATTTGTGTCTGAATATTGTCGCACTCTGACAGCCAGATAAACTATTTCAGAGAAGTCAGAGTTGCTCGGTTGCATCTGTTGAAAACAGTCTGTTCTGTGTATGAGAGCTCATTTCAGTAGAGTAATTACCATAGCTGAGATAAAGCCTGTGCTAAATGCCATTTTCAGCTGACAAACACATGAAACCAAGCACCACTAAATGATTCAGTTGTTCTGAGAGCGCTTAGCTCTGTGTCTGGGACAAAATAATTTGTCCTGACTGCAAAATAAATAAACAAATGCAGAACCAGAATGAAGCAACTTAGACCAGAGGGGGGAAAAAATTCAGTTAATGTACCAAATCAAGTGGAGAGAGAAGGTTGAGAAAGATCAAGTAGCAGCTCCTAACAATTATACTAAACACTTTTTCTTTTGCTACAACTTGTTTAAAGGTCATCAGAATGCAAATTTCCACCATGTTAGCAAGTAACCAGAAGAATGTTCTTCCTTAAATTGATAGCAGTCTAAATGTGCTAAAAGCAGCATTTTTTAACAGATTGCCAAAAGAAGAGGCATGTACATATTACAAAGAGTGGGGTGTTGAGAAGTTATACATCATTGCTTAAATATTCCTAACTAAAGAAAAGAAGAAACTAGTTTTCCAAAGCTCTTTACATTAAAAATAGCCATTTTTAAAAAATGTAAGTAAAAAAAAAAAAATCCAAAAAACCCCCCAAAAAACAAAAAGGTGTGCATGTGTGTGGGCAGTCTGATGTCTTTCCTCACAATAAGGAACTGTTTAACTGCAAGTAGCACTTTTTTCTCACTGGAAAAATGTTGGACAATTCCCATTGAGCTAGAAAAAGGTTTATTGACTTCAAAAGCTTACTGATGCCAGATGACACTTACTAAATATTTTATGTTGCAGGAGAGGAATGTGGTGTAGCAGCCTCTGAAATACAGTCACAAGCTGAGAATTTACTCTGTCTCATGACACAGTGTGATACAATACAGAGAACTGAGTTTGGCTTCCAAAACCAGAGTAAAAGGACCAATACAATGTCATGTTAAAGGAAAAATGTCCTTCCTCCACACTTTTTGTGCTCTGTTCTTCATCTAGGTGTGATCCACAGTGATTAAAGCTGGCAAAGGTGGTGTGTGTGTTATCTGTAGGATTTCCTGCATTGTACTTCCAGACCCAGCTGCAGAGTTCTTGCTGGCCAAAAGCCTGGCAGGAGCCTAAACTCAGCATCCATTTCACTTTATTTAATGTCTTTGAAATCCAGGCTTTACTTTTTATTTCAGCTCTATTATAGAAAGGAGAAAAAGTCCTGCTTCTCATTCACCTTTTGTGTAATAGGCAGGACAGGAGGTGTTCTCCCTCTCTGAAGCCTTTGCAGTGTATTTCTTTGAAACACCTGGCCATTTGCAGTCCCTGAGTGCTGAATGTCTTGTAAACAATAAACAATATGCAATGCCATGCTGTAACACCAGGAAGGATACTGGAGCTGAGTGGCATGCTATTAGTACCAGGAGAACTTCAGCAAGGAGGAAATGTGTGGAAAAGTCATGCGATAAAGGCATGAAATATTAGCATTTAAAATAGAAGCTAGTCAAAACCTCTTTCTAAAGGTCTCTCTTTGTCCTTCTAAACATTTTGTCTGTTGATGAATGAAGAATGAATGAACTTCAACTTGTGTCATTAATCTTTCCTCCCAGTGATATATGTATATATATATATATATATATATAAAATTTTTAGTAAATATGTGATAAGATGATTAACTTAATTAAAAATTGACCTAAATTTTACCTGTATGCAAATCCAAAAATCCAACCTGGAAAGGAGCAGATCAAGAACATGAATCACAATATACACAAAAGAACACAAAAGATTACAGGATGATGTTTTAAAGCAGTTTGTTTTATAGTAGTTTGCAGCAAGAAATATTATTTTGCAGACAAGATTACATTATTGTTTTTTAGACTGTGTTACTTTTGTCAAACATATATATGAATAATCAAAATTGTAGAAAATCTCTCATTGCTCAAGTAAAATAGATTACTCTTATTGTTTAAATTTAAAAGAAAAACCCAAAAATTTTTAGAGAAAGGGAGAACTCCTAGTAATGAATTAGGATGTTGGAGAAAATGTTGATTTTTTTCTTTATCAAGTATTTTAATGCTATTTCATGTAGATAAGGATCTTATTTTTCAGTGGTCTGTGTCAAGCTGTTTCAGATGAGACAGTATATGCAGAGGAGTGCCATTTGAGAGTCTGTCCCCATAACCAGAGTATCTAATACCACTCTATAGTATTTTCAGCATGTGCAGATGGACCAGCATATTTGTTCCACTGCTGGGTATGTCCATTATAGGATTTTTTCTTTAGCACATCATGAAGGTTTTTTTTTTTTTAATCATTCTAAACCAAGCAGCTGTTCTGGTATCTGAAGTGTGCAAGTTCTTCATAGAATCATAGAATGCCTTGTTTTGGGACCTCCCTTACAGATTATCTAGTTTGAACCCTCACACCACAGGGACGCCTTCCACTAGAGCAAGTTGCTCAGAGCTCTGTTCAACCTGACTCAAGAGTGCCCACAGCTCCACTTGGCAACCTGTTCCAACGCCTCAGTAAGAAGCACAGTAAAGAATTTCTTCCCAATATCTCTTCCAAACATGCCCTCTTTCATTTTGAACCCATTCCTCTTTGTCCTGTCACTTCAGGCTCTTGTAAACAGCCTCACTCCAAAATTCTTGCGAAGTCCCTTCAGCTACTGGAAAGCCTCAATTAGGTTGAAAGTCTTCTCTTTTCCAGGCTGAACAATCTCAATTCTCCCACCCTTTCCCCACAGGAGAGGTGTTCTGCCCCTCTAATCATCTTCATGTCCCGCTCATGGACTTGCTGTAGCAGGTCGATGCCCCTGCTGCACTGGGGACCCCAGAGCAGCACTCCAGGTGGGTCCCATGAGAGTGGAATGCTTTGCCTCATACTCTATGGATGGTTTTCTGTAGGCATGAAAGCAGAATTTCTGATTATGCTACTAGATAGGATGTAGCACAGTCCCTGTCATGAGAAGCAGTAAGTGTGCCGCTGTCTTATGACAGCTTTGCAGGTCATCAGGTGCGCTGCTGGCAAGCTTTTGCTGAAATTTGAAGAGAAGCACAAGCATCTGCCCTGCCAGTAGTGTCAGGAGTGGGAGTAAAGAGAGGACAATGCGGATTGGCATTTCCTTGGATCAGATTTGTACTCTGTTAAGTCATTTCTGGGCTTCTGCAGTACATGCTGACTAATGAGAAGAGATTGAGCTAGAGGATTTTGCTGACCAGTACTGGCTGTAAAACACTGTGATGGCAAGTGACACTTTTCTAGGATGTGTGCAATAGCATTTTGACAGCATTGATAAAACTCATGAAATAATACTGCCCCTTATGAAATATTTACAAAATTGCAATATTTTTTGGAAACTGTCCTTCCTTATGTAAGAAACTTGGTTTTCATAAAGTTATATTTTCTTTAATGGTAATTTACATAATTAAATATTTTTTTAAAAGTATTTTGTTTTACTTTTTAAATAGGAGCGGAAATTATATCAAATTCTGCCAAACTGTGATATTTGGACTAGCAACAACAAAAGTACAGAAACAGAGCTGAATACACCGAAGTAGTGCTGTAAGGCCAATCACCAGAATGTCTTGACTGCCCACCTGTTTTATAACAGTGCAGTGTGCAACTTTTTTTGACTATAAATTTAAAACTGTGTCTAAATTCAGTCTATCAGACTTCCCTATTGCCTGGGTGGAAACTGTACAGTATTTTTTTATGCTCAAGCTCTTTGGAGATAATAGTAAGAGTGCTCTAGCACATCTCAAAGTAAAAAAAGTCTGCCTGTTCATGAGCTTTGCACTTCCAGGTTCTTTGCTCTTTTTAATTTGCAGTGAAGTCCTGTCCTTCCTCTTGTCAGTACAGGAGATCTCTTCTTGTTTGTTGAGACTGCTCAAAGTTTTCTGAAGGTTTTCTGAAGGTACCTTCTTTTTTCTCCTTTTTTTCTTTTTTTTCTTTTTTTTTTTTTTTTTCTTTTTTCCCTTCTTCTGTTGCATTTGCCAGGCACCAAGAGACAAATAAAGCCCCAGTCCTTAGAAGCAAGTCAGCCCAGTTGCATTGAATCTGGTGGATGAGGAGAGGAGCAGGCAATTACTGGGTTTTGTTCAGTTGCCATGGTACCAAATGGAAAATGTTTTCCATTTCAGTTTTGAGATCCTGTCATTTGAGACTCTTCCCAGTGTTGGCAAGTGATAGCCTATGCCTTGGAGACCCTTCTCTTTCATTTTCTGTTGTTCTGGGAGGATTTGCTTATTATCAGTGTACAGTGCTATGTGATTGCTTTGCAAGTCTGAGGATCAGGATGTTGTACGTGGCATTAAGAGAACACAGGAGTCAGTGGAGAGTGGAGGGAGAGGGATAAAGGGGACAGGGAGAACTACTCATGGAGAACAGGAGCAGGCTAGCACTACTGGCACTTGTTATACTGGAGGATGTATCACTCCTTTACCTGAATGGAAAATAAATATGTCCATTTGTGAAAGCAGAGACCAGCCTGGAGAGCTGGAAGCACATTAATAACACTATTTCAGATGAGACAATAACCAGAACAGTCCCCTGTGAGATGTGGCAGAGCTGAAGGAAAATAGCTCCCTGTGCAGGAATGAGACTGAGTAGTCTGGCCCTCAAATAGTAGAGCTCAAATAGAACATTTTTTTCAGTCATAAAGTTTTCTTTATATCCATTGTAAGTGTGTAAAAAGATCGCTGTGAATATTTTGAAAAGATTATTTGGAATTTTCAGCAACATTCTGAGTTTATCATCTCACTGCTAGCATATTATCCCTTTGAAGCTTCATGTGATATACCTGTTTGTCCAGAGAAAATATTTCCTCAGAAGAATTGTATTCTCTTCTGCTGTACTTCTGTCAATAAGCTATGTCAATAAAATAATAAAAGTTATAAAATCTCTTCCAGCATTTTAAGACATAGCTTAACTCTCTCTTGTCCCAAAGCACAGATAAACAAATTGAAACCCGGTGCTTTAAAATTTTGGCTTTTCACAGTAATATTGCTCAGACATTGACATACAGCAACACAGATATTGTGCAGCTTACACAGTGTTCAATAAACATATAAAAATAATAGGTCTTGTTACTTGACATTGCTCTGACAAACTGTAACATGGGATAAACAATATAAATACTTTGAGTGTGTGCCATGGAACTTTTTCCAATTTCACTCAAAGATTTGGATTAGTAACGATCAAAAAACAGCAAGTATAGGTGATAGCCTGGCTGGCAACAGAGTTCATACACACTTTCAAAGAAACCATGTACTATATAATTTTTTCTCCCACTTTCTAGTTCTCAGTTATAATGAGGGTGTGAAATAAAGAATTAGGGAAAGATATCTCTGGCAAATTATTGACAGCAAAATAAATACCCCATATTGATTACTGAACACTAATTTTGAAAATTATTTAGTCACAGTGAAAGTAGTTTAGGCAGCGGTATTTTTTCAGGATTTTCAGATTATGCATGCATTTTAAAAGTGGACCATTCACAGCTTTTATAGTTGGAAGAGAAAATTGATTTACAGAGCAGACCTTTTCACAGGAGTTCTTTTCACAGTTTGCTCTGGGTTCTCTGAGCTGTGGAAGAAATATCAGAGATCTGAAACAAGATTCTCCATCATGCTTTGAGTCTGCATGGCCAAGAAACAGCACAGCTAACAAGTAACTTATCTTGCTTTCCTTCAAGGCTCATTTCAGTGTCTTCCTGGCTGTTCAGTCCATCCAGGTATGATCTATTTTTACCCTTTATTTGGAGTTTGGGTCACCACGTGGTTTATTCTGGTTGTTCATCATGGGGGCTTCTTGCACATTCACTTGGTGGGGCACAAACTTTCATCAGGTAATAACAACTTTTAAGTCAGTTTGTGACTGCAGAGTAGCAGGAAGATGGCAGGACACAGAATTATACACAGATTCATAGTCAACGAGTGCAGTGTAAAACAAAAGACCTTCTGCATAAGCTTTTCTCCTCAGAATTTAATGCACATTACACTTTGCTGGTTTTCAAAGCACTTATGTCAGAGAACTGTCAAACCAATACGTTTATACAATGACTAGGTTGTTGAGGTTCATATCAGAATACAAAATAAGTTTAAGAGTTACTGAAAGAGAACAAATCTTAAGAGAAAAAAAATTATAGGCTCCTGTTTACATCGATTAGTTTTCAAAACACAGCCTTTATCAATTATTCCCAACACTGTGGAGCTGAATACAGAAAACAGGCACATTGAAAGTTATGTTTTCAGATTGTGTGTTAGCAGGCACCTAAACCAAGACATCATGCCTAACAGTTTAAAAATGCAGCAAGCTCAGCTGTTGTCTGTTATGAGACAATGCTTTAGGAATGATTACAAAATAAGTTGTTTGCCAAATTACTGAAGCTGTTTGGAATTTCATGACAGATTTCTGATCTCCCTTCCATGGTGGATGTTTGATGACAGTTAAAGGATTTAATTTTTGGAGAGTGAGCAGAGGAAAAAAAAAGCTGATATGAAGGCCAAGGCACAAACAGACAGAGATTCTACAGTTGCAGAGTTGGTGGCTGCTAATACTCAGCAGATTTATTCTCCAAACCCAGAGTTTTCCTAGTAAAACTGACTTTCAAAAGTATCTTTACCTGTCTCATGCTTTCTCATGGTGTGTAGGATTAACAGCAGCTGCTAACATTTCCTATTTTTTTTGCCAATAGTAGTCCATTGATTCTAGGCTAATCTCTTTTCTAAAACTATTTGATTATAAATTAAATAGAAAATTTATTTTCTTAAAATGAAATAAAATACTGCAGTGAATATAACCAAAATACTAATGCCAAAAATGCAAGAAAGAGGTAGAAATTAAAATAAACCTAACAATATCCTGGTGTTGTGGACCTAGAGCTGTAAAACTGCTGTTTGAGAAAGAAGATAGGTGGGACTGGAAATATGATGCACTACTTTTCTGAAATTAAATCCTGTGCATAAAGAAAGGAGATTACAAACAATTTCATTCTCTCTGCCTTCCAGACACTGGTGAAAAAGACAGTAGAGTTCACAGTAAATCATTAAGTTGTCTTCAGGACCTCGAAGCTTTTTTTCAACCTGGTTGTTTCTGGTTTTTTGTGATCAGAGGTGTTGGTGGAAAGGAGAGGGAGAGGCTCTACCCCTGCTCTGCTTCACCAGGGCAGTCCCTGGCACTTAGGCACACCAACAGCTGCTGCTGCTGTGGATATCATCATTATTTTGCCATCTGATGTCTCCTGCTGGTGAGGGTGTGTAAGCAGGCAGCCTTCACAGAAGAGGGAGCCCTGCTAGAGACAGATGAAATGCCTCCATCTCCCACCTTCCTCTCCTTCCTTCTCTTCCCACCTTCCTTTCACAGACCCCTGAGACTGAGCAGCCGATGGCACCAGCATCTAATGGGATGGGGAACATCACATTGCTTAATCTGCAGAAACACCACTGCAGCTGGTCCGGTCAGACCAGCCAGAACATCTCACTCTTTACCATAAGGCCTTGGTTTCAGACCCCATTTATCAAAATTGGGAAAAGTTCCTTTCAGTCATACCATGAATCAGTCAACAGGGCTAGATAATTGCTTAACAACATAAAACATTTTGAGTTCTCCATGAAATAGGGACATTGATAAGTTTTGATAAAGTTTGTGTTGCTTAGTATTAAAATACTCGGCCATTTTGTGATTCTCAGACTTTTGTCTAAGCCATGAAAACTAAATCATACAAAAGCTAAGTCATGCAAACTTTGCCATGAGTTTCTTGGCATGTTTGTCAAAAGTAAGCTGAGGTCTTGGTAGTCAAAATCAAACCCTGGGTCTGAAACACCTTTACCTGTATGTCCTAATTAGTCTGTCAAAAATCAACACTGAGCTGACCCTGCCAAAGTTGGTGTCTTGTAGGGGTTTGTTTTGTTTGCTTGTGTTTTTGTTTTCTGTTTTTTTTTTTTTTT
>PYHW01010846.1:982297-995351 GCA_013186435.1 Turdus rufiventris
ATATTTTTTAAAATTCATGTTTTCTAAAATTATAGCACCTTGAAATCCTATGTGCAACATCTGAACCACTGAAACAGACCAACGTATGTCTTGGTTTATTATTTAATTTATTCTACTGCATTAAATGGTAGACTTATACTGTAACTATCTGCTCAAGTGGTGATAAGATTATTGGAGTGGTACCAGTGCATTAATAACCAAACTTGTCTGAAGTCCAAACAATTGTTATTTATTCTTATAACTTAGCTATGGAAACTCACCTGTAAAATGTAAAGAAATAATCTTCTTTAAATTATGTGTCTGCTACAGCAAAGCATTTGACTCTAAAACTTTCAACCTTATGCAGGATTGGCAGTCAATTTTTGGAGGAATTACCCCACATCAGTGTCCAAAAAGCAAAGTTTCTTTTTCAGAAGGGCCATTCATAATGAATGTAACATGTTTTAGTGTTATTTGCCAGTGGGAATGACAATCTCCCTGAAGAGTAATGAAGCAGAAAGCTGAGCAGAGGAGGGAAAGAAAGTTTATTTCCAGTAGTTTCTGATAATACTGTCCTGATGCTGTAGGTGAATGAGCTATGCCCAACACATAGCTCAGTGGGTAATATCTGTGGCAGTCAAGAAAGCAGGAGATGTCAGAAACAGAAGATAGAAATAATTTGAAGAAAGGATAGGATTCATAATACTGCATGCCTGGCACACTGCAAGACACCAGGTCTTAGTGTAGCCATATAAAATGGAATAGACTATCTCATGGTGGAAAGAAGCTGTTCCCCTTCTTTAAAGGTAAAATACTTTTAGTCATATGAACTGCACTAAATATGGCAGCTTATGTTCAAAGATCCTTTGGAGGTGAGGCCCAGACTTAGCAGAGATGTTCTAATGAACTTACTACGTTTTCAATTTCTTTTCTAGAAATAAGGGATATTGGACCAAGACTGCAGAAATGCATGTAAGTGCTTTTGTCAAGATTCTTACCTGACTGCAAGGGCTCTAGAGGGAGTGGGGTTATTGCATCATGTTTCTCCCAGAGTGGTGGCTGAAGCCATTGAATAGAAAACCATTTGTACTGAGCAGTTCATGTCTGTCTGCCATGGTAAGGAGCTGACAGTATCAGCTGTTCCATCGTGCTAACTGTTATAATAACATCTGAGTTTTTTCCTCAACCTGGCAGACAGTAGGGAATTCCAAAAGCAAAGTGTGAATACAGTAATAAATACAATGAAGTTAATTTGTTTTCTCTAGTAAGAAGTGATTATGACTACCCTGTCCCGATTTAAAAGGGGATAATTCCACTTGCCTGTACAATACCACCACAGGAGGGATATATCTCTCTTCAATATCCAAAAGTGAGTGGAAATCATTGCACTTAGATTATCCTGGGTTAACATTGTTGACATAATAATTCAGGAATAGATGAAGCTTTTCAGGAAACCTAACGTGAATGAGACGAGATCAATAAAATTCTCTCAAATAAACAAAGACTTCCGAGGAGCTGAGCACTTTGAAGGAGGATTGATGATCATAGTACTTGAAACAATTACAACCTTTAAATCCAGCTGCTGATTTTAAACAGAATCATCAACTCTTCCAAAGACTCTTTCAGTTTCTTGTGCAAAGCTATGTAAAAGACATTAAGAGTATAACCCAGGAAAATATTAGATGATAGTATTCAAAATAACCAGATGCAGTTGACACAATAGAAAGAAGGGAATCCATCCAGAGGGGAGTGGGCCTATGGGAATCTCATTAAATTCCACAAATCGTGGTTCAAGGTGCTGTACCTGGATTAGGACAATCCCATAGCACCTGGATTAGGACAATCCCATAAGTACAGACTGAAAAAAGTCACTGAGAACAGCCCTGTGGATAAAGACCCAGAGGTTCTGGTGCATGACAATAGGTCCTGAACAAAAACTGTGCATTCACAGCCCAGAAAGCCAAGAGTATCCAGGGCTGCATCAAAGCAGCATGTCCCAGGGGCTAAGGGAGGGGATTGTGTCCCTCTGTTCTGCTCTGCTGTGGGGAGACCCCACCAGGAGGGTTGCATACAGCTCTGGAACACCCAACATAACAAAAATGTAAAACTGTTAGAATGTTGTAGGATGTAGAACTGTTAAAGGCCCGTAAAGATAATGGAAAACCTCTCCTATGAAGACAGGCTGAGATAGATGGGGTTGCTCAGTCTAGAGAAGAAGGGATCCAGGGAGACCATACAGAACCTTCCAGTACAAAAAGGAGGCTTATAAAATATGGGACGATTGCTTTTCGCACAGGTGTATTGGGATTGAACAAGTGGGAATGGTTTACAACTAAAAGAAGAGAGGATTGGCACTGGTTGCCCAGAGAAATTTTAGGTGTCCCATCCCTGGAACTCTTTGAGGCCAAGTTACTGGGGCCCTGAGCAACATGAACTAGTGGGTGGTATCAATGCCCATGGAGGGGGGATTGAAGCAGGATGATCTCCAAGGTCCCTTCCAACCACACCATTCTATCAGCCAATGTTCAGTTGTTGTTCCTTGCTTTCAACAAAGACATAGAGAAACAGATTGAACGTGTTCTTCTGGAAGATTTTCAAAGGGACTGTTTATTTATTCATTGGGTGAACCTCAGTCAGGTGCAAAATATCTTGTAGGGCTGAACTGAGCTATTGGCAGTAATTTCCAGAATTAAAAAATTTTAAACTCTGAACTGTAAAAAACTCAGGAGTGAGATCCATGAGGCTGTATACAAAATATCAAGACAAAAATCACTTTTAGACAATTTATTTCTTTACAGAGCATCTCTCGAGTATCAATGAGTAAATGCTCAAGAAAACACCTATTCCTCATTAACATTTAGCCCCCAGAGAAGTGTGATCACACTCACTCTCTGAATCAGGCTGTCTTTTATAATACAGACCAAAATAGTGGTACAGACTTCTTTAGCTCTGGGGAATAAAATGCATCTGGGAGTTGTTTCTCCCATTTGATGGAAAGGAAATATTAATGAGTAGGTCAGAGTCTCTGACAAATTGATTCCATTTAGGTAGCCTAACAGAGATAGCACTTTAGCAAAGTGTTACATTAATAATCTATCCTTTTAGCCTTCCTATTTTCTTGTGGAGGCAGGTACCACTGTTTTAAATAAAATGTAATTAAGCAATGGTTCAGTGATTCTACTTCATGAGCCAGAGTTTGATGTCTTTTCTGGGCTGAATCTGCTAAGTTGCTAAGCTTTATTTTTCTCTTTAAACAAGATCAGGATCTAGCTTCATGTGTCTCAATCTTGATGAAACTGCTCAGTGATGAAAGCAGAGAATTGCTATTTGTTTCCACATGACTCTTCAATTAAAAAAAAAAAAAAAAAGGTAAAAAAACCCCACCTAATAACAGTTTTGGTTCTCTAGGCATCTGTATGAGTGAATTAATATGTCTTGCAAATCACAGATTTGACTTGTCAGGAAATACATCAAGACTTGTAGCTGGACTGTAATAGAGAAAGTTATTAATGGATCACATTATTATTGCAAATCATTCTAATGCCTCATCTATATTTTACTTCCTTTTTCTGGACCACATATTTAAATAGATACCTTGAGAAGGACAGCTATTGTGGTAGAAGAGAGTTCATTGAATACCACCCCAGCTAGAGGAAGAGGGGTGTTAGGGAGCTGCATGATAATCCCAGTAGTCATTCCTGTGCAGGCACCTTGACTCTGCCTGTGTCTTGAGAGCAAAGATATTGTCATGTTTCACCAGCCTCAGGCAGATGTATTGTTCTGCATCCAGTTTACAGTGTAAACAAAACCCCAAAGTTTCCGAGCCGGATTGGGATCCTTCTTGCAAATTTCTTAACCAGAAAGCAATATCTTTATTCATCTGTGGGAACAACTGGAATTGGTGTAAGGGGCAGGTAGTCAGAAGGAAGTATAAGGAAGTAATACAAAATTTCATAGCAGCCAGGACAGGCAAAAGGAAGTGCTCGAGCTGTGGAGAGAATCAGGGTAGGGAGGTTGCAACGCAGGAGAAAGTGTTCCTGCAGCTGAGAGGAGGGACTAGATGCTCTTATGCACTTTACTCTGGATCTGGTGATAGAAGATAGCTGATAGAAACAGCTGCAAAACTCAGTGACAGTCCCTCCCTTGCTAACTGATTTAACAGTGAAAGAATCTCCCTCTGAGGCAGCTGTGTCATTAGTTCAGATACTGTCTGCTCATCTGCTGGAATTAACAGTTTAAGCTCTGTGCAGGTTTATGCATTGAAAATTTATTTATAAATTTAGGAGAAAGGAAAGAAATTATAAGTGCTATTAGGTATGAAAAGGCAAACACTTCAAAGCAAGGAATTACCAGTATTTGAGGCAATAGCAAGTAATCCTGAAGTAGGTAATCATGAAGACTGTTTCAAAATACATATATGCACGAGGGAGTCAATTAGGTTTGCTTAAGCAACTTCACACGCTGTGGTTTTTTTCCTGAGTAAAGCACTGGGTTTGGAAACCTGAAGGATCTTTAAATGTAGGCAATGATAACCAATATTACAGTAGTGCCTAAACTTGGCATCCTGCTAAGATACTAATTCCTAGTGATATGTTCTACCAATGATTTCTGCAGATGGAGTTTTGTTAAAGTATTGTTTTCTTTCATCAATTTAAACATTTCTGCCTTTTACTGTCTTCTTTACCCTTATATTCATATGAAGAATGCTGTGCAGGAGCTGCTTGATGTATGTTTTTCTGTTACAAATATGCTTTTATATGCATCTATCTTATTTTAAATCTATATAGCTCCAACTTTCTCAGTTTCTCATGTGGTTTTATGAGCTGACATCCCTAGGAGGTAAATAGAGCTTTTTTACAGTCTCTATGCCCTTCCAGAAAGCTTGAAATTATGTTCAACATTGAAAATTGATGAACTGGTCAGCATGTCACAGAAAAAGACCAAAATCATGATATATGTAGGAAAAAGGAAAAAGACAGATAGAAGAATAGACATGGCAATTTTCTTTGTTTCTGAAAAAGAGAGGGGAAGACATTGTTTACATCGGCAAAATATAACAGGCAGTGACAGGACATGTTAAATATTTAGCCACATAAATATCTCAGAGTTCTCACTGCATGTCCACATGCTTCTGCTCTTCCACCTGCCTTTCACACTGTATAATACAGATAATTTATTACAGGATAACAGTCACCATTACTGTGTCTGTCCATGCTGGCACAATATTGAATGACATTCAAACTCATAAGTCCTGGGTGGCTTCAGCTATTGTGGGTTTTGTGTGCAGAAGTGCTATCGAAATTGCAGCCAGCAGATTGAGCGAGATGATTGCTTCCGTGTGTTCAGGGCTCATAAACCCACACCTGAGTGCTGAGGAAGGAGTCTAGTGGATGTCCTCCAGAAGGGGCGTGCGGGACATAGAAAAAGGCTGAGGAACCTGTGTTTGTTCAGGCTCAGAAAGGAGATTGAAGTGAGAAGCTTATTGCAACTTATGCTTATCCAATATGAGGAAATAGGGAAGATGTAGTCAGATCTGGAGGTGCAGAGTGGTAGGAGAGAGTCAGAAGCTGGAAAACAGGAAATTACATCAGACAAAAACATTCACCATGGGGACAATTAAATTCTGGAACAGATTGACTGGTAATGTTGTCAGATCTGTGTCCTGGGAGAGATTCAAATCTTGACTTGATGAAGCCCTGAGCAACTTGACTTAATTGACTTTAAGCAGGGTTTGAACTACCCATATCCTGTTGAAATTCAACTATTCCACAGATTTGTGTAGGATCAAATAGATAGACTCCAGTGGTCAAATCCCCCTGATTTCCTAAGATTTACACTAAAAAATCTAAACAGTTAGTACACTAAGTTATTGTTATCCACTTAAAATAAAATTGAATGGAAAATGGGCAGTCAAATGAAATCTATGAAAATATTTTGTCATATCAAAATCTTCTGCAGGAACAACCAACATTTGCTTGTAACTTATTTTAAGAGTCTTTCGTATTCTTGTTTTGTAAGCTTTTTTTGTATCATCTACAGATGCAATTCTTAAAACATATAGGACTTTTCTGGTCCATTTTGAGGGCATATTAATCCCTATTAACACCAAATGTAGCAAAAAGTAATTTTGATAATATCCTGACTATGAGATTTTGTGTGTTAACTACTTTTTGTGTGTGCAGTCTTGTATGTCTGGTGATTTGTTTCTCTGGAATCACACAGTACGTTCCCAAAGTACACCATAAAAATAACATAATCATGATGTTATCTGTTCTGTTGCAAAGTATATGACAATATTGTGTTTATTGTTAAATACAGCCTAAAGGACCTCATGACAGTGCCAAACAAGTAAGTTGTTTTCAATTAAGGACATCATCGCAGTGCTCAGTAAACACAGAAGATTATTTATGTATGAGCTTGATGCTGCTAAAAAATGTGTAGCAGAATCATGCAGTTCAGCTTTTGTTTGGATTTAACTAAAAACAACAAAGACCAAGCACAACTATAAAAATAAATGATATCTATAATAAACCTAGGTCATAGATGGTTAGTTCATTTTGTATTGTTCATAATGTATGTGTACTCCTAATGATTCCATTAGAGTCCAAATAACAGAATTCAGCACAAATGTATTTCTACTGAGAAGCAGAAACACAATTCCTCTGGAACTGCAGCTGCTGTAGTAAAGATTAGTCTCTTACTATCCCTTAGGGAGATGACTGTCTCTGCCAGCTGACTTAGTTTTTATACAGCCAGCGATTTATTAGATTGCTTTGCTCTTAAGTGTGATAATAGGCCTTATGCTCAGCAAGGTTTAGAGACTTCCAGTGCATTAATATTTTATGGCAATGACAGTCAAGACACATTTTGTTTACCTAACAAGACAAGCCAAGATACAGCTGATGTGTATTGGAGATTAGATTTAACTGGTAGGAACTCTGCCAATTACAACTTTAATGCTTTTGCAATGACTTTTATAATTGTAATCTAATAATTTACATATTTGATACATTTTGTTGCACTGCTGTTTTGTGGGACTCAAGTGATATAGAAACCTTTTGTCTGTAGCCATTTTACTCAGTTCTCTGGCATCAATATATTTTCTTTGGATAGTTTATTCAATCAGATATTTGGAGGCTGAGAAAACTCCCACCTAGGATCCCATATAAACCTGCTTGGGGGATTCAGTTTACAATTAAATTGATTGAATGTTTCAATCTTGTGAACATAAACCCCAGTTGCTGTTCTTGTTCTGTGTAATGGCAAAAATAGTGTCCTGGTTTGCTGTCACTCAGTTTCAGTGACAGTGATAGCTTTTGCTGCCCAAATAAATATTTCACAAGAAGGAGTCCTGTCCTGATTTCTTTTTGCTTCTTCTCAACAAAGCAGATTTATCAGCTATTAGTGGTGGAAGACAGAGAGTGAAGATCAGGGGGTCAGGTGTCTGGCACTGATTCAGTGTTATCTGCAAAAAGCTCCAGGGACAGGATTGAGCATATTTACCAAGCAATTGCATATGGAAGGGTTTGATGCCTCAATTACTTAGCTCAAGTGTATCAGAAGATGTTAGATGTAGGCTCAACAATATATTAGCTATGGTATGGTTTCAGCAATGTGTGGTGCTTGTAACAAAGGGTAGAATAAAGTCAGGGGGGCAAAATACATCTTATGTTATGAAATGTGCAGGTCTGTGGTTTTAAAAACTTCTCTTTGCATCAGGTTTTAAGTGGATTTTGCAAGATTCGAGTTCATAAAGTTCTTCAAAGCCATCTAAAAAAAAAATTCTCTGTAGAAGCTCAGGGTAACCCATAAGTAAATAACACATTTATTTGCCTCCAAAGTACGCATAAATATTATGAAATAGAGTAAGAAATTTCAGCAGATCTGTATTGTTGATGGTTTGTATTGGGGATTTTTTTTTTGTTTTTTCTTTGTTTTGTTGTGTTTTTTGTTTGTTTGTTGGTTTGTTTTTAATATCTATATTGAATATAATGATTTTTTATTTTAGTGGTCCAGAAACTGAGACCTTATCCTGGAGTATATATATTCATAATAATGTAGAGGGAAAATGAGAGTTCCAGTCTGCAGCCCAGGGATGGTTGGTGAGCTGAGCACGGCAGTTTCTCAACTATAATGATTTGCAGAAGGTGCAATGTGCTACTGCCTCTTCCCAGACACTCTTGTAGGTGAAGCTGTAGTAAGCTGTGATCTTAACCCCGGAGTCCCAGTGGACTTGTCTGTGTGCTGGTCAAGAGAAAATTGATCACATACAAGCAGGCAGACATCTGACACAGTGACAAGGGTGGGTGCGTGCACATAGAGGTACAAGACAAATCTCAGGTAAAATGAAAATAATAATAATAATAGTAATAATAATAATAGTAATAACAATAATAGTAATAATAATTTCCTCTGCTAAAGTCATTCTTTCCTCTCAGTGAAATTTGGCTTAAAAATTTAATATTCTTTTGGCAAACCTCTTGGGATGCATAGGCAGAGTAAGAGATATGATCAGTCACAGGAATAATTATGAACTCTGCCTGTCATTCAGCAAGCCTAACAACACAATTAGGAGCCATCTCATTTATGAATAGCAGGGAGCTAGGTAGGATTTTCATTTTCATAGCAAGTTAAAAAAAGGAGTAGACCCAAGAAGCTGCAATGGGCTGCCAAAATTACTGTTGCAGGATCAAATTTTTATCAAAACTCTGTTTTGACAATGGCTGGTGGGGCTGAATACTCCTGTTTTCCAGCCTCATTTGTCACCTATTTTTGTGCACAGTTTGCTAAGGATGGTTAGATGTCTGGTCCCCTGTGTTTCTGGCACTGTGGAGCTTTGTGGCCTGCAGGATGCTCAAATGCAGTCTGTGGGAGTGCAGCGTAGCAGTGGGGGTGGGAGCACACCATGGGTTTTCAGTGAATTTAAACAGTCACGATTATCTTGTCAGTGGAATTAGCCTAAGCAATTGTCATCGTTGTGTGTATGCTTATATTTCCCAGGGATGAAAATGTGTTTAGATGCGAATGTCAATTAGGTGTGGCCCTGAGGCTCTTGGCAAGGGGCCAGCAGACCACTGATGATGAAATATATATGTGTTTCTCCTGTGGGGAATATGGAAGTGATTTTGGCTTGAGTGGCTTTGGAGACATCACTGGGTGCAGCATCTACCCAGATTCAGCAAAAGAATAGTGAAAAGAGAAGGCATCAAACAATAGGTAAGAATCTTTTAGACAGAGGCTCCAGTTTCTGTTTTTTGCCTCTATGGAGTATCTGTATCATAACATTTGATCTTGTAAGTACTGGTGATCTCTCCGTGTGCTCTTCAGGAATTTTCTAATGAGTCTTATTCTACCATAGGTTTATTTTAACAGGAAAGTATACCATGTACATACTTTAAGAACATATGTGCTAATATTTGTTTGATAAACAGTACAGATTTATGCACTACAGCCTACATTTGTGCACTACAGCCTACATTTATGCACCTACTTCAAACATTCAGGTGAGCGCGATTTTGTTTACCTAATGTATGGGGAAAGAATGTGTCATAGGTACTGTGGGGATAGAGGAGCCTAGCTCATGTGAATTGTTTGCATTGAAAATGCTTTGTACAAGTATCCTGAAAGTTTTTCTGCCAAATTGGTATAGGGAAGAATAACATATTGTTTAGCTAATCATCTATTTAGATGAATATACACATAATCACAGCAAATCATAGGTTAGCAGTAACATTTGAAAACACTGAAAACCTCTCAACAGAATAGTCTACAGGCACTATTCTGAAAAGCAATTACACTTTGAAAATTAACATCTTATACAATCTGAACAGAGATACAGTAAATAACAAATTTACTTTCAGTAGTTTCTAAAATCTACTTTTGCATAAATATTGTGAAAACTAGCAATTGAATTTATTTACTGTTAAATAGGATTGAGTATCTTTTCAAGCTATTTTCACTTAGACTGCAATACAGTCTAAAGTAATAATTTCCTTCCTTTCTAATTAGTTTCTTTTCCTGATTACCTCTAAAAATGAAATGAAAGCAGTTAAAGAATGAAATAATTTCTATATTTTATTTTTTTATTTAGATTTATGTTGCTTGATACTTAATCACTTTTGTGCATGTACTTGTCCAAACTTGAGGGATAATTAGTCCAAATGCATGTAACCTTTATTTGAAAATATTCGCACACTGTGTGATCTAAATGCATATATGATATGAATTGAAAGAGGGGAAAATAAAATCAATTACTCTGTTTTACAGAAAAGAAAATTCCCCTAGTGACCTGAAAAATAAGACCATTCATTATAGAAGGAAACTTTTAAAAAATGTATAACTTTATATGAAGTGTACTTTTAAAATCTATTACATGACTAGAAAAACAAAAAGTCATGTCAGAAAAACTTTGAAAAGCTGTAGCACCTATTCATTTTTCAGGAAAATTTCCAAAGTATACAGGAAATAGAAATCTTGCTCAGAGTATTTTAGTTTATTGAGTTCTCTCTGCCTTGAAAATCATAGTAGAAATCTCCAAGGACTCCTATAAAGATGTATTACATCATAAAGCAAACTAAGGATAGTAACCCATGTTATTAAACTGTCAACATACATTATACTGCAATCTATCCACAATCCAACTCAACTTAAAGCCTCACTCTTGGCAGAAAGTTTAAAACATAAGACTACTCTCTAATCATCTAAAGCCCAGGGTACTTTGGAAAAAATGTTGTAATAATCGCTCCACTACTCCATTACAGTATGTGTGAATTTCATTGGTTTAGTACTGCAAATGCTCTACCATTACAAGGAAGGGGTCTGAAGGATTACCACTTAAAAGGTTTTATTAGTGATGCTGTAGATTTCTTATTTCGCAGAATGTTAATAAAGGTTTGGTATAACAGACAAAATGAAAAATAAATCTTAAAACTCAGTTCTTAAACCTTGCTTAATTTCCACATTAATATTTAATAACAAACCAGATAAAATTACGTTGATATAAAGTCTGCCTTCTCAACTAAAGAAAATAGGGCTATTGCTTTGAATGATGAAATACTGAAAATCAGTGCTATTTGCAGGAATTATGATAACTGAAAATTTCAGATCTGCTGATAACATATGTTGGGAGAAGAAAGTCTAGCTCTAAATATTAATCTACATCATCACCGTTAGTTTCCATTTTAGCATTACCAAGGAATCCTGACATTTTTTATAGGTATTCCTATCATAGTTTATCATAGGAGGTGTGGCATATATAAAGGGTTATGGATGCAGAACAGAAAGATAATTTAATCAAGTAACTACCGAGAAGAGGTCAGTTTTGAAATCTTTGTGAAGTCTTAGTGTCAAATCTTTTGTCTTCAACTGCAAGATGGAAGTGATTGATACTTTTTTTTTCTTTCTCCTTTATCTCCTTCATCTCCTCTCTCAGGTGATTTAGGAGAGAAGACATGGAAAGAGAAAAGCAGCAGGCACTGTCTGACTGGTTAGGAGGAGTCAGGATGGATGGCGGCTGTAAGGGCTCCGCTTGGATGGACAGATCTTGAGTTGATGGTCATAGATGTGAAGGTAGCAGAACAGATATGCAAATAGATTAATAATAATTTTTATCTCTTCATAAAAAATAATTATGAAAGCTCTTGCCATAAAATCTCTAACAACACAATAATGTTATCAAGAAAATTGTCAACCCTGTTGAAATAATTCCTCAGAGGTATTTTATTTAGTTTAAATATGAGTTTCTAAGTTGAAACATCAGAATCTATAGTCATTAAGCTTCTAGAGATTAGAAGTGGTGAGAAACACTAGTTAAGACAGGAATGTGGGAAATGGCAGGAATTTAAACTCTCTGTTCTTCCAATCCACCCACAATCCACATGCAATTAAACACTTCTGCTAGAAACCCAACAATTAAGTAAATAAGTAACAGACTTGATATGAATTCTCACCATTATTTCAGCAATAGAGTAGTAAAAATGTAATACTTGTAAAATGTTTTTTTAAAATCTAGTTTCACCTCATTGAACTGTCAAAAAGTATATTTAACTGTCTCCTTATTCAGAGTGGCAAACTATTATTCAAGCTACATGGCATAATATTCTCTTGAAACCATCATTTCTCATTAAAGCTACAATTAGATATTGAATTCTTTTCATATGGAAAACAAATCAAGGATGTATTCTGCTTTCTTGGACATATTCCTGTCCAACAGTTTCCACAGCAGGGAGCTTTATTAGGAACATGTGAAAATAATTGAGAAACAAAATGTCTAACGTAAAATGTATTTACCGTTTTCCTGAGCTAGACTGTAGTTGTGGGTTTTGTTGCTAATGAGAAATTACAGTATGCAACACAATGCTGCCAAAGAAAGCATCCATGCAGAGCCTGTAGTGTGCATCTGAAGACTAACACTTCCTGAATATATAAATATTTGTACTGAGTTGCACTTTGACACTTTTCTGAGTTCCTTCAGATTTCGTGCTGGCTACTTTTATTCTCCACAGCCTGTGGGGTAAGGAAAGAAACAACTAGCCAACCCGCAAGAGAAGCAGTAAGAATCAGTAACATCCCCCAACCTCCTTCCTTTCCTACAATCAGAGGCCCTTAATACCTGCTGATGAGCATCCTTGCAGAACACTTCTTGCTTGTTTCAGCACCTTATTAGTGTTTTAATGACTAATAATTAGAATTGGATCAAAATAGGATAGTACAGAAATTTCACGATTACAAGCCGCACTGTTTGACTAAAATTTTGCTCCCACCCCGGAAATGCGGCTTACACTCAGGAGCGGCTAATATGTGAATAATTTTCTGGCATTTCCAACCCCGAAAGGGCAAACCGAGGTGTCAAGCCGAGCAACTACCAGTAAAAACTGGGACTGAGTGATTATTACAAATTGGTTACTCTGTTGCACGGCGGGTGGAGCCAGGCTCCCTGCCGGCAGCACAGGGTGGGGGGAAGCGGGGGAACTTCCTTCTTCAGCCTGGGGGAGGTGGGGGCTCCCTCCTGCTGGCCCCGCAGCTCAGAGGGAGGTGGGGGGCTCCCATCCTCACCTGCTACCACCACGGGAGCGGG
>PYHW01010846.1:995401-1029175 GCA_013186435.1 Turdus rufiventris
GCCGCTGCCGCCATGGGTGCTGGCAGGCTCTGTGCCCCTCTGTCACTGTGGGGCAGCGCCAGGCTGAGGCGAGCGAGCCCAGCAGCAGCGGCAGCCAGCCCCAAGTGGCCCTGCCAAGCGGCAGAGCTGAGCTAGGCCACCTGGCCCCGTCGGCAGCCCCAAGCTGGCCGAGCCCTCACGGCCCCGGCCGAGCCAGTAAACCCTGCCATCCCACGATTCTGTTACTAATTGGCAACTTTGTTGCACGCGAGTCCTCCCTGCGAACAACAGAGTGGCTTATAATTGGGTGCGGCTTGTGTATGAACAAAGAACAAAATGTTGCCGACACCCAGAGATGTGGCTTATAGTCAGTGCGGCTTGTAATCGTGAAATTACTGTAAATTGAGATACTTCTCTGTGTTCATTTTTATCCTTTAGCTGTCAGAATACTTTATCTCATGTTGTTTCTAGAAGATAGAATTTTGAGTGGAAATGTTGCTATGCAGTCCTTGTTTTGAAATTAGAGCGCAAAAGGATTCCATAGTTCATGGACCAGGTACCTGTATTTCTAACTGGCTCATCTGTAGGTCAGCTGACAGCATAGTCCTTAAATATCTTGCTGTGAAATCTCACTATTTTTAGGGGCAGTCCCTCAGAGATGTTATTTGGAGCAGTAGAGTTTATTCCATACTATGTAAGCTGAGGAATGTATGGTGCCCAGGCGTCCAGCATTGAGGGACTGGACAAAAAAATGTTATCCTCCTTTTTTCAGGACTTGAAGTTTAATGCAAAGGAATGAGTCTCCCGAGAAAAGAATGTCACTCTAGCAAAATGTAAAGCCAAAAGCAAAACAAAGAAACATAAAGCAAAATACATTACTTTATATTTCAGCATCATTTTACATCCCATTGCGTTGATACATTATGTCTTACTCACCTCACAGAGGTTAGTGGTTGTCTCTGGCTGAAGCGACAACCCCAACATGCATGTGAGGGTGCCTACTTTTCTACTTTCTGTCTGGATTTGCAGACAAACTATTCCACAGGGAAGAAGTACTTGTAGGATGCAGATGCCATTGTTGCCGTGAGTGCCATATAGGGTAGGGATAAGGAAAATGCATCTAATTATCCACAGGTGTGCAGAATTCACTAAAGAGGGGTTTTAATTCATGATGATGCTCCCATTCTACAGGCATTTGGACAAAACTGAAAGCTTGCTAATGACCCGAGGAAAAAATTAATCCTTCAAAAAGCTAAAGCGGCTGAATTTGAAAGAATGAAATGGAAGAAATATTAAATCAAATATTTAAAAGGTCAGGATATTGACTTCTCTTTGTTACTCCTGTATTTAGATTTGATGCCCTGTGGCTACTGACACAGCAAGACTTTCCATGGTGTTTTTTCCCTGTGTCTAGATTATTATTGCATCACAGACAAAGAAATATTGAGCCGTGGCTGATATTCTGTGACCATGCTTGAGTAAAAACTATTACAGTAAATACGCAAGTGTTTTCTAAAAGCTAAAGAAAAGGTATATTTAATTGTTATTGTAACCTTTATTTCCCTATTCTAATGAGACAGCAGAATTTCACTGTGCAAAAAGTGAAAGGGTATTCCTAATACCTTGATTTAATTTCCTCTGTACTGTGGGAATCATTTATATCAGAGGCATTTCCTGAGATGTTACTGTAAGTAGCTGTTCATCAGCAATGCCAAGAGCATTCATGCGCTGGAATTATCTCCAAATACTGGGCTACAAATACACATATCTGCTGAAATAAGCAGTGGCCAAAAGACCCTCAATATGCTCCTTTTTAACTGTATTCCAGCATGTTTTTGAGTTACTCCTTGAAAAATTATCAGTCATGGTGAATCTAGCAATACAATGGTGGTGAACTGCTAAATGTTTGCTTAATTAAAGCACAATTTAGCAAGAGAGCCTCTCTCCCCACCTCCCCCATTTCTATGCTCCATGCACAAAGGGAAGAGTGCTCATTCTAATACATTTGTTCAGCAGTTAGAAGAAGAAATCAAATCTTACCTGAAGTACTTTAATGTGAGTATTAAATAATGATGCCAATACCTTTAGTGAAAACAATAGTGAAGTAGTAGCAGATATGTAAGCAATGGCTATTTAGAGATTCCGTAGGAGCAAGACCATATAACAAACAAATGGTTAAGATTTGCATTGTACTTTCATTGTACTTCTACTGTACTTTTTAAACGTAGTATGCAAAATGTACTCTTGATTACTTGAAACTATGTCAGTTGTCAAAAATCAAGCAAAATGTTGTGCCCTTCATAAACACATAATCCCACAAAATTCGTACTGTTCTTTGCCAGCTAATTAAACCAAAAGGCATCTGGGGTACATAACTTGGTATTGTTCAGTTCTGTGGGAGACTAGGACTCAGACATAAAATTAGTGTGGGAGGTGTTTCCCACACTCGTCTGCTCAGCTCATAAAGGCCAAAAAGAACCTTGCAGCTGTGAATGCACCATTTTATATTTCTGAGCTAATTTTTCCAAGATCTGGATTTACTGTAGCGCGTTTCTTTACCCACAGAAATCAGATGCGAATGAATAGTTGTGTGGAAATTTCTGTTTGGACTTCCTCTTCTCAGGTCTCTTCCACACATAGCTTCTCAGTTGCTCAATCATATCCTTTGGTGATGTAGCATTATGACTGTTCACAAGTTGGTCATAACCTTTAATTAGGGCATGGATGCCAGATGAGCAAGGATTTAAATGTCCAGCCTCAGGCATGAAAAAAGTGCTGATTTTCTTGCAGAAAAGTCTTGTTACAATCATAATTTTGTTCTAATTTGCAATCCCTGCTCTATACACATACCCTTATTTTATTTGTTCCCCTTCCTTCCTTGTCCCATTAATTTCATCGCAGGTATACAGGCATCTGGATCTGCTATTAAAATTGGCTGTATGCCAGTTGTGGGAGAGCCTCAAAGTTCGTTTCTATTTTTTTTCACTCCAGGTATTTTGGAAAAGGCAGAGCTCAGTGATGTCTCATTTACCAGACAATAGTTCCCTGTGCTACACAGGAAGGCCTGGGAGAATTTCAGAAGTATAAAGTGTTTTTCAGAAATGCCAAGCAGGGAGAAAGAAGTAATGCTGGCAGCATCCACATCAGAGATATCCCTTGATGTCTCCATATGGCCTAAGCCTCTCGTTTTTGGCAAGCTCTTACCTCCGTTCACTGTTGATTCTCACTGACTGCGTGACTCATTACAATTAAAAGCAAGTAGGAAGCTCAAAACAAATGCTTACTTAAAACAATAAGTCAAAGTCATCTTTTGCTATGAAAAGTTTGAAAAATTAACTGAAAAATAGCTAACAAAATCAGCAGCTGGTTGTGTACAGTTTGTGACTGGAACAAAGAGTAATAACAAGTTAATTCACTGAGTCTTGGTACAGGTATGTTCAGCTGAAAACAGACTTTGCTTAAGTTGAAA
This sequence comes from Turdus rufiventris, assembly GCA_013186435.1. NCBI lineage: Eukaryota > Metazoa > Chordata > Aves > Passeriformes > Turdidae > Turdus > Turdus rufiventris. The sequence goes on from PYHW01010846.1 coordinate 998,850, forward strand.
AATTTCAAATGTTTTTCCACCATCATGTAATATTGGCACAAGTAATGCTGGTGTCCCCTGCAGAAACCAAACAATTCTTTTGCTCCACCAGCTCAGGTGGAAATTGATTCTTTCCACTGGTATGAATAGGTCAGTTTCTACCAGCGCTTACTGTGGGTGTTGCTGCAGAGCTGTGTAACAGTCTGGGACACTTCTGCAATCCTGGCTTTCTTTTTAAGCTCTGCAAAGTCTGTGTTCTGAACTTGAAGTCTTTGAGTCAAAGATAGGTGAAATAAATGTAGGTTAATAATGAAAATATTTGAATATGGGGTAATCTGATCCTGAACAGGTTTTTCAAGATCTGGCTCAGCAGAGCACTACTGAATGAAAACTTTTGCTACTTAAAGCACACCATTTATTTTTTTTTTCTCTAGGTTCTAACTTTCTTACAAATGCAAGTAATGAAATGCACTGATGTGACAGCAAACAAACCAGGAGAAAAAGTGAGGAGGGGCTGTTTTTTGGCAAGGGAAAATACTCAGCTTTGTGAATATTTCCAGTGATACTAGAAGTGTTTGTTTTTGAAGTATTAGATACTCTGTGTTTTGCTTGCGTTTGGTACAACACATCCCATGGATAAAAATTCATTGTAATACAGAACTTCGGGAAACACAGTTTTTTCTTGCTAGTAGTCACGATCAATTTGTCCCATCTTTACCATGCTTTATTGCATGCATGTTCTCTGCACTGTTTATGTTTCATTCTGAGCATTTAAAAACTGGCTTTTCCCACTTCCACTTGTTTTCTGTCTGCATTACAGTCAAAATGACTTTCAGACTTTCTATCTGGACATATGCTCAAAAGTGTTTGTGAGTTTTTGCTTCTGCAGGAATCAATATTAAAGTTCCTATATGTTTCAGTGGTGCTGGATCAAGCCTAATGTTACCAACAACAAAGATAATGCATTTTTAATGAGCATTAGTATTTGTAGAAGTGTAGCACGTGTTAAGTACAGTGTGGACATTTCTGTAGCAATCAACTTACATTTAAGAGGAGTCTTTAAATCTGTGGCTCGATGCTTGTCAGCAAAAATATAAGTTTATAACTAATTAATAGATCTGAAAAGCTAGACAGAATCTTATAATAATTAACTTTTCCCCTCCTTCTTTTTAAATGCGTGATACAAATATTTTACAAGCAGAAAGAAACAAATTTTAGGACCTTAAATCAACACCCATTAGAATTGATTGCAACTTGTCAGACACTACTTCATGGATTTGCTGCATCTTTTCAATTAATGAACTGCCATTTTCATGTTGAGGATGAAAAACAAGGAGGAAAAAAGTTTTCTTATAGTGACAGATTATAAGACTTTCTTAAAAGCAATCATCCTCTTCAGTTTCCAGATTGCTCATTGGTACCTAATTAACAAACACACCTCATGAATCTGTTCATAGTGCAGCTGATATAATCAAGGATGCTGGTGCCTGAACAATGACAGTATAAGTTTTAATAACATTTAAAACAAAAGATAAACTCATTGCCAAGCAATCGGTACAAGAAAGTTAAGGAGCTATATTTTATATCAGACTGAAACATGATAAGAAAAACATTAAAGTAGCAACTGTACTGAAATGACTGGATGACGTCCCCAGAAACTTGAAACTGTTTTCAATATGTGAAAATATAATAATACATGATAGCAAAGAGTTATATGGGCACTATGCCTTTATTCAAAGAATTCTCCAGTAATAACTATAGTAAATTTAATACATAGAATATTAATATTTTGCCCTTTATCTTTGCTTACTGGATGATCTGAGTGTTATTAAGTTATTCAAAGGCAACTCAAGTTAAAAGTTCATCTCAAAGTTATGTATTTCAGTACAGCGGAATTTCTAATTAACTGAAAAATATTTAGACTGAGAAGTTTTAAATGTTTTTAAACCTGAAATTACTTTCAAATAGTTCTACCAAGCAGTGACAAATATATCTACAGCCATATATATAACATATAATGTAAGTTTTGCATTATGAGACAGCACAGATGTGCCATAGGGAAAAAAAGGATATTAATATCATCCTAGATAATTGTCGCTGATGTGCATACAACTCTTGGAAAATCTGCTCCTTAACAGCTGTGCCACTACTGAGAGTTAGGGCAGCTGTCAGGTCTGAGGCTTCCCTAGTGGAGCATGCTGTGGAAAGGTGGGAGGTGTAGAAAAGTGCAAAAGTTCTGTCATGTTAATCTCTGTGTGCAGCTTTAAGATGTCCAAACTGTTTCCAGAATGTTGCAGAAAGCTGTTAGTAAAATGAATTGTGTAATTTTCCAAGATACTGCCTTTATAAAAATAAGAAGAACCTTGGTACTGATGACAACCATCAGCTAAAAGACAAATGGTGTGGTCTCTGTGTAGGAAAGAAACGAGGGCTTCATGGGGGAAGGAGAAATGGTATACTTCTTTTCCATAAATCACTGCCCTAAATATTTTCATATAAAACAAAATGTAGAAAGTAGTTTATAATTCTATACATTACAGTTATAATAAAATATATGTTAATGAAACACTTTTGAGGCAAATAAAGTGTCCTAAGGCTGTGGGTGGTTATTTGTCAAGTATGACTGGTTTTGTTTCCTCTCCTTCCTTTACCAAGCCAGACCACAATATGCCAAGAGTTACCACACCGGTGATCTCATTTGAAGTGGATTTTCTCTAAGCAAACTGTGAGACAATTTTGTGACAGGCAGAAACTGCACCTTTTCCTGTCAGCCAGGGTCTTCTTGAGCTACACTACACATCTCCTCTCGCGTACTTGGACTTAAACAGCACGGAGTCCTCCTGTCAGGAGCAGTTTTACACCAGGTGAGCAGCTGTGTGTGCCAGCAGCCAGAAAGCCAATACAAACCAGAGCGGGTGGGGAGGGCAAGCAGTGTTTGCTTATTGCCAGGGAGGAAGGGCAAGCGAACTGTTGCTAGGCAATATGTTCCTGGATGACAGATCCTCTGCTTTGCTAAGTGACCAGAGTAATTATTTTTGGCAAATCTGCACAGCACTCTGCAGGCTGTCACCAGGCTGCAAAGAAAGAAATGGTTGTACAAATATACAAAATGTATTTGGTCCTTTTATTAAACTGGAGGTTTGCAAGAATTAGTCGTCTGGCACACATACACTCTCCTTTGCCTATCTGTTTTTTCTTCTGTCTTTCTGAATTTGTTACCTTGGTGTAAATCAGGGTTGCTCTGATCCTCCTCTCAGGTCTTCTCCAGCTGCTGTTGAGGCGTTCGATCCATGCCATATTTGTTGGCACTTCCAGTCAGAACGATGGAAAACCAATGAGCCAGTGCTGCTCTTGGATAAGTTGCAGCTGCAGCAGGTGCTAACAGTGTGAATTGATAACAAGCACTTAAAAATCCAGCGCCCTTGCCAGCTTTCTCCCAAGCAGAATTGTGCTGTGATCGCTGCTGGCTGCAAGGAGTCCTTCCAATCAACACTGAAATGAGAGATGGAGATAAATAGCTCTGACCTTTACTGATAGTGTCTGAGTTAAATGAAGAAGCATAAAAATGGACTTTGAAATATTTTGGTAGCATTTTCAACAGCCATTAAAACCTGATTTGGACGCTGACGATGAGGATTATGCTTGCTTGGCAATCCTGCTGAAGGATCTGCAGGGCAGGCCCTTTAAAGCCTACGCTAGAGACATAAACTCTCATTTACTCAGACTCCAGAGAGTCAGTGACTTGAGTGGAAAAGAATTCTGAAGTAAAAATTCTATAATCTTTTTCATAATGATGATGTTTTCCGTCAGGAGGACTACAAAACTTATTGTAAATTAATGTGCCTGCTTATTGTCTTAGGGTTGAATATAAACCTGTGACTGCCACTTATACCAAAACCTTAAAAATCCCTCAAACATAGCTTGTTTTTATATTCAGCCACAGACTTGAAACTCAGCTTGGGTTCAGGGAAGGGGTGGTGTGGAAAATGATTTTTTTTTCCCCCTTGTAACATTTTTTAAAATAAGGCTTTTTGAGAAATCTGGGAGTGATTTTGGGGTTTAATATTCAAAACCCAGAGAAACTCAGCCATTCTACTTTCCTTTGTGGGAATATTTTTAAACGCTTCATTTGAACTTGAAAATCAACCCAAACCTCAGGAAAAACAAATGCCAAACATGAAAAGTGCAGAGAAGGTTTGTGTAAACATGTGACAAACAAAACAACTAATTTTACTCAGCCTGTGCATTTGTGTTGCTGTGTGAGGTGCTATCCTTTCATGCTGAGCTCCATCCCCCATCTTGCCCATTTCAGCAGCATATTGGCATTGCCAACCCCAAATCCTTCTGGAAAAAAAATCTCAATGCAACCTGGAGCAACTTGCAAGTCATGTGGTCAGGGGAACGAGGTGAGAAAATGATGCCAGGAAGGGCCAAGTAACCACCAGAGTGTCTGGGAGAAGTGCTGCCACATGACACCAGCCTCGTGCCATTTACCACAAGGTGTGATTCTTGCAGAGAGGGTGGAGGACAGAGTCTTCTTTTGCTTGATTGAACTTCATGCTTGGTTGTTTAAGTTGGTGTTGTGGTCCTGTTCCCCTTGCTAAGGAGCAGAAATCAATCCCAAGTATCTTAAATAAAGATAAGGAAGAAGCAATACACTGTAATAACCTTTGAAGCATGTATTTCTTCCTGCTGCATGTTGCTTCTTGTAAAGCTCTGGCTAAAAGAGCTTGCCTGGAGCATCAGCACTTCTTTTTTATCTGCTGCTTTGTTCTCAGGGGGCTTTCTGTAGTTGCCAGCCTTAGCGGAAGAAGATCAAATAGCTCTAGCAGCTTTCGTAGCAAGGTAGGATGTCATTTAAATAAAATGATGCACATGTATGGTGCAAGCCAGCCTCCCTGCTGAGAGGGCATAACAAACAATTAAAGAGCAGTTTCCTCTGGGGATGAATGGCTTTTGGGGAACTATTTCAGTTATATGTGAATTATATATGTATTACTAGGGACAAGTGATCTTGTAAAGTGAAACAGCTGAGAAAATCCTCTGACAGCACTGTGTGTAGTCACAAGGGAGTTTCCCTGTGTTTGCTGAAACTGGGAGAACTTTGAGTGGATTGCAGTCAATAAAATACTTTTAAAAACCCAGAATAATCATAGCTCCTAGTTAAACAGCAAAATATGAACTGCTAAATTAAAGTAAAATAATCTGTTATTCCTAGCTTGAAGATCAGAGCAGATTACATCCAGTTTACTGACTGCCATGCTGTTGTCCAAATGGAATATGCATCTAAGCCAAAATCCAATATCAGATGGAATTACATGGAAACATCACAGAGTGAAGGAGTATGTCTCTTATTTACTGGAAAAAGGACAAAAATGAGGGATGAGGGAACAAAATAGAAAAGATAAGAAAACTACTCTAATTGGTACTCATCTTGCAAAGAAGGATATTTTCTATAGGTGACTCCAGGAACTGCAATATAGTGTCGGGTCATGACCATATATATATATTGCAGAGGAAAAGCAGTGGAGGATTTATGCTTACAACAGCTGATGGCTGCTAATGTGGTGACTGAGAACTGCTCAGCGGTATAGCTACTGAACTAACAAACAGCAGGAGTCCTCTAAAGAAATTTTAACATCTTTTGGTAAAGAGCTCTGGTATGGGTTGCCATCAGAGATGTGCAGAAAAATTGAAAGGGAGGTCCCTGCAAAAAAACTTTTAGAAAAATACAAATCCTGCAAAAGCTCTTCTGAAGTACTCTTTGAAGTTGCATCTGTGGGAACAACAGAAGAAAAGGGACATTTACTCCAGACTCAAACTGTAGATGAAAGGAAATTGAAAAGTGGTTTGACATTTTTAAGAGATGAGTAATATTAAGAAGCTTGACCCTGTAAAATAGGAAAGCTGCTGTTTCAATGATTGTGGAATTGAAGACTGGAATTTGAAACAGATAAATGGAACCACTTTTTATACAGAGCTTAGCTCAGTACAGTGCATTAACTTGTGTAATTCTTTATTATGTGAAGGGCTCTACAGGACTCTGAGAGGAACACATTATGTGAACAAATATATATCCAGGGGCATGAGTATTTTCATAGAAAGGGATATAATTTCCTGTAATTTGGGGCACAAGGCTATTATTTTGAGAAAATAGCAGAGGAAGAAACTTCCCTGACAGGAAGCTTTTTCCACAGTATTATGTATCGTGTGTTATACAGTTCTCTGGGTTTTACTGCGTGCTTTACTGGATCTTTACTGCATGCTTTTGTTCACAGTCATCTCTGGGTTAGCTTACACTGTCAAGAACCTCCTGTTTCTAGAAGCCAAAAAAACCCCCAAAAAGACAGTTCACCTGTCTAAGCTGAATGGCCTTCTCTGAGAAACACAACATGCTTGAATAATTAGTTTGCCTTTCTGTGCTTTCTTCTTCTTCTGGTAGCTAAAAAGCTTTCTTCAAATGTTTTCACATGATCTTCATGTTGGTAGTCTGATATGCAAACATTGCATGTTAAATCATTGCTTCAAATGTTATAAAGATTGAATCAATGAGGATTGCCTAGATACTGCATTATTGATGACATATGATAATTAATTATGATCCTATTTTGGCATTAGTGTTTAATCTCATCTGTCTGCCTGAAATTTAGTTGTTCATGGGAGCATTCAACCGCCATTTCATTCTTACAATTTTAATATAGAAAGGAACAAAAGTCACAATACATAAATACAAATATTTGCACTCTCAGATCTGACTTTAAAGCTTTCATCTACAAGGGAGCACTGTGGTATTGCTGCTGTTGCCCTCTCACTGAACTCTTAGAGATGTTTTATTTTATGGAAAGCAACTTGGCACAACTTGCTTCAATGTGCTCTTATTTGCTTTCTTCTGATCAGCACACTCTATGACTTGGAACACTTTGAAGTAAGAGCATTTCAGCTCTTTCACTTCTGGTGTTAACTTATCATTGTTTCTAGTTTTGTTTTTTTTTAGCAAGCAGAGTCTTCAGTTGGTTTTTTTTTTTTTTTTTTTTTTGCTATACTTAATGTTTGAAGTTTTCCATTGGCAAGAGCCCAATTTGAACTGCCTCCTGCAAAATACCTGAAAGACCCTTTATTGTAAATTATATTTTATACCTTTATGTTTACCTATACAACAAAGTGATCATCTCTTATGCTTATTCTGAATCCTTATGAATATTTTGAGACAATTTTCCAGACAGGATTCTTCTGTTATTGGTAGAAGAGACTGAGAATTTATATCCTAAACAAGTGCAAAGGTACACAGAAATTGTAAAAATCTCTAATGGGATTACATTTAATCGTGACTGTGAACAACCTGGAAAAACACAAATTTATTCTTGTATTATACTCTGTCATTCATATATATGAAATTTGAGCTGAAAATATTTTATTCATGATATTAACGTGTATCTAGTGTTTAATAAAAATTAAGCTGTACATGAGAAAGGGTGATTTTGAACATAATTGAAGATTCATAATATGGGCTCATAAACATATTCTTGTATAACCTCTGTATTTTTATGTAGGCATTTTGATTTGTTTTTTATCCTGGGAAAATATAAATCAGCCTTCCCCAAAAATTTAAATTACTATTCTGTCACTTAAAAGTCTTTTTTACAGACTTGGAGTGAAAAATATTTTTAATTTAAGAAATAAAGTTGGATTTTTGAGCATGTTCATGTATAGCAATTTACAATTATTGAGGTAATTTGATTCAATAGGCTGTGTCTCTCTAAGAATAAGAAGCATTCGCATTACAATGCACAAGCTCACAAGTCAGAACCCGATTACTTCCAAACTGAAAAGCTTATAAAAAATGTTAAGTACTCTAATAATTTTAAATTACTCTATATTGCACATTTTCAGGTCTCTGATCACCTCCAAATTCAAGTGCTTATAAAACTGCTCCAATAATTTTAAATTGCTATGTGCTGAGTGATTTAAAATTGTTAAAGTGCTTCAAAGTTTTTTAATAATTGCTTTAATTTAGAAGTGAGTTGAGCAATACTCCAGTATACCTTCAAGAGATTATTAAACTGATGTAAAAATTTACTATCTGGAAAGAAAATTAAACTATTTCTTTTAAAAAAGGAAAAAGAAAGGGGGTGAGGGAGGAAGAGAGAGGGCAGAGGAGCAGGTGTAAGAGGTAGCAACATGCAGGTGGTTAAGAATACAAGGATGAGAAGAAAAAAAATAGTATAAACCCAAACCTCACAGAGTAACAGGTTTGTTGTGTGAGAGACAGGACTTCAAAACTTAGAGCAGCTGCCTAAACATGGCCATAAGGCTCTCCTTAAAGGTGTGACAGCACCACCCAGAAGGTTATATCAGGTTAATAGTGACAGAGGGAAAAGACCTTTGCAGGCACCTGACAGACACTGCATCTCTGATATCTCTCAGGCTTTCAACATCTATGCTGTTAACTAGGCTGCCACGCAGATGCATATTTTTTTCCTTAACATTCCTTATGTTGTGAAGTTGTGTAGCACCCTTAAGTTGCAATTACTTGTGTGAAATAAACAACTGGTTTATTAACAGATTTCTGAAACAGCAGTTCTAAGAAGAGCATTTCTGCTTAATAAAACACCCTTTCCATAATGACATTTCTTGCTTTTGCAATATCCCAACCAGGCACGTGTTTGGATTTTTCTGCTAGAAATTTGTAACAAAGATACAAACTAATTAAATACAGCAAATATCTAATTGCCATTGAAGTAATGAAATGTGCACTTCAGATGTTTCCTCAGCTGATGTAACAATTTTTTGGTTTTAACCATTTGACTTAAATGTTGACAAATTAATGATATGCCTGGCAGGAAGAGACCTCTCTATAAAAAGTAAGAGAGGTGAAATAGCAGACTATCCACTTGTAAACAACCAAACCAAACATACAGCTATCAGTTTCATATGAAGTACCCATCCAAGTAGGAGTGCTGATGTGATAGCCTTAGCTGAATTACCTTGTATGAATATGTATGTTTCCTGGATGTATCCTTGCTACCGATCCTCAGAGCCTGGTCCAGGCAGTTTTGACAAATACAACCTGTGCTCAGATTTCTGAAATACAAGAAGAAATATCCAGAAAGAAAAAAATATTCTTCTGGAGAGATATCCAAGCAGGTAGTGGGGTCAGTTGGCTGCAATTATCCAGGAGGAGCTGGCAGGGGCACAGAAAGGACAAGGACAGAGTTGGCAGCTGGGGCTTAGAAGGCAGAAAGGATGAGACAAGCTGCTATGTCCCCCTCTGCTCTCATTTTATTTTTGCTACGGGAAGGACAGTGCTTTGTTTGGTGGGAGTGTACATGGTGTTTTCATTACTTGCTTTGACCTTTAATCAATATTGATTGATTTTGTGAAGACCTGAAATCTCTGACCTCTGGCTAGCTTTGCAAAAATAAAGTTAAAGGTGCTAATACTTTTAGCTACTGAAAATATCACAAATATATCAGAGAGAAAACCAAACAGCTTGCTCTGAAGCCCATGTGACAACTCTGACATTGTTTGAGGTGGGTGCCTAAAGGAAAGCTTTTTAGTTTTCAAATTCAAGATACACAAGTGTGACATTAAATGTATGTTCAAGTGGGGCCAGGTATCACCTTAGAAAACTATAAGCTCTTTCATAAACAGTAAACAATTACACAGTTCACAAGTGTCAGAGATCATCAACCTGCTTCAGAGGCTAATTTTAAATTGATCTAGAGAAAAAATTGAAATCAGGTTCTATCTACTTTATTACAGTGTGGGCTTGTTTTAGTTCTCTCACGAACTCAAGAGAGAACTAATTCAAGAATCATGTTGACTGTCCCTTTTTCTAGAGGAAACAATTATTTGAGTATAAAAAAACCTCTTCCCTTATGGCCATGAAAGAAAGAGCATTGCAAAAAACTACTCAAATGGTTAGTCATACATGTGGCCTTTAAAGAACTGAACAAAAAGATCAATAACCTGATTTCCTTTTCATCTGCCTGGACTGTGAAGCATAGACCTCTTGCTTTGTTTATTGTGTAATGAAGGAGGTAAGGCAGTGCTAGCAGAAAGAAAATATTATCTCCCTCTGGTAAATATATTGATGTTACAGACAGAGGAACAGTACAGCACAGAGACTAATGAGAAATTTGACTGCTTTTCTTCCTTTCCTTCCTTTCCAGCTTAGCACTGCTGCATCCCAATGAATTAGCAGCTACAAAGAGAAGAAACTGTTTAAAGACTGGCAACTGAGAGCATTTACAATTAGCTGAATTGATTAACCTTTACAAATGCTGTTACTCTACAAGGTGTTTTTTCTTCCACACTAGTTGAACAATATGCCTTATTGATTAAACATACTTCTTTATGGTAGCACTGATTTGTCTATGGCTTCTCCAGTCATAAAGCTGCCTCTGTAATAGCTGCTGCCAGCTCCTGTGGAGGACTTAACACTGGAGACTGATTGGCATTTGGCTGGAAAATGGAGATTGACGCAAACACTGGAACATGCTGCCCAGGGAGTGGTTGAAGCATCACTCCTGGAGATATTTAAAAGGTGGGTTTGATGGGGAACTAAGGGATATGGTAGCCTTGGCAGTGCGAGCTTAAAAGTGAGACTCAGAGGTTTTTACCAACTTAAATGATCTTATGATTCTGTGATGCTGTGATTATGTAAATAGCTCTCCATGTCTTTAGCATCAAGAATTACACTGCAAAAGCAGAAGAAGGAAATTTGCATTTCAGCTGCTCCTCTTAAGTCAGGGCTTGCTGAAACAAAGAGAGTTATCCTTTCTATTATATGCCACCTACCCTAAACAAAACACAAGAAAATGTGTGGGATTTAAAACCACCCAAAAACCACAACACTTGTCAAGCTGGGAAGATCGACAGCTAAACATAAACAAATAAGTAAGGAACATTATTTGTAACAACATTTATGGCTTAGGTTATGAGTTTTTTTGTGTGTACATCACATGGGAGTTAGGCAATGGCAAGATTCTGCTCTTTGGTGACATGCGTTTTTAAATCTCTTTGAAAGCTTATTTTGGTTGGGGTGTGATTGGCAGTGGGTTAGCCTCCCTAAAAGAAAGAGCTCAGAGTGATCAAGATCTCTTGGAAGATGTATGCAGTGCCAAGTGGGTTCCCTTCTAACCTCACAACATGTGAAGTTTCAGGAGGATGTGTGCAAAATACCACTTGATGTTTCATTCTTATTTTTGGACAAGGGGTATGTGTGGGATTCTTGTAGTTATGAAGGCCAATGACAGCACAGGCTGCTTCTCTAAAAATTCATCATGCTCTGCCCAGTGCTAATGCTCACTGTACCTGGGAAAAATCTCTGCTTTAAGAAAGAAAGAGTAGAAATTTAATTTCCCTGCCAGCTCAAGCTGAGGCTACTTCTGTACAATCTTTGATGTATTATGAATCATGCTGAATTACACATGTTGTTCTACCATTTGCTTTTCAGCTCAGCAGGGACTGAACAGAGAACGCCAAACTCATTTCACTGAGGACTCCATATGGGTTCAATGAAATGTCCTCCAATGTGTAAAAAAGCCACAAGGCTTTATTTATGTATATGAATGACCAAGACTCAGGATTTTAGGAGCATCCTTCCAGATTTTCAACAAAAAAATGACTTGCCAGTAAAAATTGAGGACACACAGGACATGAAGTGGCTTAAATTAGATATTCTTTCAAATGCAGATAAACTGGTTTGACTAGATCTACATTGCAATGAATGTTAACAGGGAAGATGTAAATAGTACACATATACATAGTTTGTATATTGAGACATATGGTAGCATGTACATGTAATATGTTAAACATATATCATCAAGTATTTAATAGTTAATATGAGGAAACTGATGTCATTCCATGGATCAGAGGAACAATGGTGGCACTCAGCCATTTCTTTCCTGAATAGCTGCTGTGTTTGTAAAAATAAAAAATCAGGGAGCTGCTGAAGCTAAGTCTGTAGCATTCGCAGCATGACAAACAAATTAGAAAACAGCAGATGCAGCACAAATTAAGATGTATTTAGCACAGCAGCCCATCAGATGTGTGAAAGTCTTTTGTATATCAGCTTTGCAAGGTTGATGTATTGCACTTTAGACAGCTGATAATGAACCCTTCTAGCAATTAGAGGTGGAAATACTGAGGATTTGAAATTGTGCTGTTCCCAGTGGGGGCAGGGGGGAAGGGGAAAAACCCTTAGTGAGAAATTTACTGCTTTGTGTGTGTGCACTGAGCAAAACAAACTACATGTTTCAGTTTATGCACATGTAGATTTTGAATTTCTCATTTGTATTTTTTATATTTAATACTCATGTAATAATTTTTTCTTTCTTTTTGTTTTTAATTAAAAAAAAATGTGCAGTTATTTTTTTGGAATTGTGAGTTTCATGGCTAGTGTAATCTCTCTTGGTGTATGTGGTCCTTTATTTCGCCATTTGATGGGAGGACAGTAATCTCACCAATCTAGTCTTCAAACAGGCATAACCCTTTTAATGGTTTAAGTAATTTACATCTTTGTAGTTCTATTGAATATTGCTTTTTTCTCTCCAGTGTTTCTGTTACACTTCCTCATTCTACCTCCCTTTCCATAGCCAAAAGCACAGTTTAAAAACAAGGATTTAATAAGTAAATGTGAGCTTGAAGCCCAGACTCAGTTCTGTACTCGATCCTCCTGGATGCTGAGTGCTCTCAGCTGCAAGGAGTTGCAATGGAAATGGAGAGTACTTAGCAGCTCACATGCCTGAGCCCCCTGAGGAGCACAGCACATTACAGCAGAGCTGGGGTCTATCTGCTATATAGATAATAATAGTTTCCACTTACATAGGGTCTTCCATCTGAGAATCTCAAAATGCGCTACAGATTATGGATGTGCTACGGCAGTGACTTTGTTATGGCTGTACAGAGATTTGAAACTGAGGCAGGCGTTAAATCTCTTTGTTACTTGTGAACAAAAGAATGTATATTAATGCACCCTCACCAGGCTTATTATCACCAGGCTTTATAAAAAGTAACAAATGCTTTTTCTGTGAACTAACATATCCTCTTAACTCGAATTACGGTTGCTGGTGTGTGTAGGGCTATTGTTTCATTATTTTTTGACATGGTATTTGTACTACCCACTCTCAGCTGCCGTGCTGCTTGGAGGTGAGTGCCTTTGAGAAAACACACCACCCTCATCAGAGCCGGCAGCAGGGAAGCCCAGGCTGAAAGTGCAGCCTCGTCACAGCCCTCTGCGCAGCAGTGTTGATGGCAATCACTATTTCCCACAGAAAAAGCAGCAGTTGGTCTCACCACTGATATGTGCAGAATTGTGCCATTGTGAAAATATTTTAAGGGTCTCAGTCCCTATATTACTATTATGCAATCAAAAGACTGAGTCTTAATTATATGAACTACACAGACATCTGCAGAGGGAGAGATTTTATGAAAACTGTGTTCTTACACACTGCAGAGAGTGGATACTGCCAGGATACAGCACTTGGAGGCTGTGGGCAAGATGTGATGGATCTTGAGTGAGAATCATGGGGCCCCATTCCTGTACAAGTTCACACCTACATTCATAATTAAAACTTGCAGCTGATGATAAAATGAACATAAACTGGGTTCTGACTTCTACCTATGTTTATTGATTGTAGGAGAAACTTTCCATCCTTGCTTTGTGTCATGAGGGACAAAAGAACAAGAACAGCTGGCATATGAGTGGTGTGAAATCTGCCTGTCTAATGTGATACTGGACTGGTCCACTGTGCAAGAAAACTAGGTCTGAGTGGTTGAACTGAGGGTGGTACCTGCAGTATTTTTCTTTTGCTTACTTTTCTTTTGGCTTCTGGATGATAATTCTTTGCATTTTTAGTGAGACTATTCCCTTGCCCGTAATAGGCTTGAGGACAGTCTGATAGATGCACAATTTTGATGCACTCTTTCACAAGCTCTGATATGGAATGAATCATTCTATGTAGCTACAGTAGGAAATTCTGTTGAATTCCATAAGCAATATAATCCAAGATTCTGGAAGTGGAAAGGCTGATAAACCATATCACTCTACAGCACTTTTGCTAGTGTTATTTGTTTGAGGGGTGAATAAAATATCTGCTATGCACATTTGTCATAGGGACCATTTGGATTTTATATAAGTGCTCTGAGCAAAGACTAAAGAGCTCTTTCTATCAGCAACATTAGAACTATAATCCTGTCTTGGCTTTCTAACCATAGCTTTTGACCTTCATTTCAAAGCTGTACAATACTAGTAGTTATTAGCAATGATCACTTGGTATGATAGTTTTTAAATTAGACCAGATTGCCGGCAAAAGCACTCTGATTGCATTTAATCAGGAAATGAAGATGATTCTCTCTGGGCAAATGAGTTACCTTTACATTACTAAAAAAAAATAAAAAAGCAATCAGGCAAGATTCTGTCATTTCTAGTTCTTGTTTATAGAGTTCCAGAATAACAGTAATGTCCAATACATAAAACATTGACTAACTCTTCTGATTTTATGAAGCCATGGTATAGAATTTTTCCTCGATGCAGACTAAGTGATAGAGACCAAAAAGGTTATTTTCTGGGTCATACATAGTTCAATTTTTATTCTTTGAATTTTTTCTCTGCTGACTGTACTTTGAATGATTATCTTAATTTTAAAATTTTATTGCATAGATGTAAATAAGCCATAGCAGTTGATTGGATACTAGTGAATTAAATGTTAGAAGTTTTAATAATGGCATAATTCCTGAAGTAGTTACAATTATTGTTGAGTTTTAACAAGTATGTACATATGTAAAAATGTATTATGCATGTCATGGGTAAGCTTTCTACATGCATAAAAGGGGTATTTATTATTTTGGGGGATTTTTTCCCGTAATTTTGTATCTTGTAACTACTTGCAAGAATGCAAGACTTATTACTAGTTAAAAAAAAACCAAAAAAACCCTCAGGATTTTTCAGTAAATATTTGTAGGAAACATGGAGTTAGGTGAATGATGGACCGGGTTACCAGACTAAGTATTGTGCTTTTGCTATTTTGTCCTTGTTTTGAGGTGAGGCTGGACAATAACTTAGAGTTACATTAAATTGCTAAGATTCTTGAGGAAGTATCAAGTACATGTAGATTTATAAGTCAAGGTATTTTCAGTAGTTTGTTTACCTTCCTGTCTGAACCTGAGAAACAAAATTAAATTTTTTGCAATTTTCCCTTTTTCAAATCCATTA
This sequence comes from Turdus rufiventris, assembly GCA_013186435.1. Lineage (NCBI taxonomy): Eukaryota > Metazoa > Chordata > Aves > Passeriformes > Turdidae > Turdus > Turdus rufiventris. The sequence goes on from PYHW01010846.1 coordinate 1,014,046, forward strand.
CATCAATGTTGGAACATTTTCCCTTTCATTATTATGAGTATTAGCTCTCAAAATGTGTGAATAATTTTAATTAAAATATGGCAAGTTTTAATCTGAGAAGTTCACATATTTATATTGAGTCTGCAACAGAGAAGGAAGAGATTTATGTGTGCGTGCAGTGTGCTCAACAACGCACTTTCTGGTACAAGTTGTGAAAAGAAGGCCCACCCTGTAACATTTCTAATGCACAGCCTCTTTCCAACTTAGTCAATGATAAGCCTTTGAAAGGGCCATTGCTTCCTGTGAAGAAAACTCAACAGCCCATCCTCTCATCCTGATGAAAATGCAGACACTTAACGTACTTTATCCTCCACAATTGCAAATAGCTAATCATAATTAGGAACCCTGCTGTTGGGAAAACTGCTCACCCTGGCACTGAAAAAAACCCCGCTGAAGTTGTAATTTTCCTTTCTTGTATTCTACAAATGTTTCTAATGCTCAGTGTCTACACAGTTTACCTGAAAGTAACACATGGACTCCTGCAAAAACAACTCTTCTATTGACCCATCAGTGCTCCCAATTGAAAACATTTTTCTTTTTTCTTACTGTAAATGAAGGACTAATTGCATATGATTCATTGTCCATTCCTTCCTTTGTAGGAAGTCCCTTGGCATGAGACTAGAGCATGCATTAATTTCACTTCTATTTTTCTGATTGCCTTATAAAATTCCCTGATTGGTTGTGCTTACCTGAAAATTATATCTCTGCAAACAGAATATTCTACTTAAATGTATGTGAGTATTGAAGAAATAATGATTGAGGTATTTAGCAAGGATTCATGATTGCTGGAAAGATAATAATAGTTTGAAGCCTAGACAATGACAATTCACCCCTGCTGGGCAATAAGTCTTATGAAATTCCCTGTGCCAGTTCTAATACAGTTACAATGTAAGCAAATGCAAAACACTTCCTTTCAATATTTCCTCATTTCCCGTGTTTTCAGAGTTAAGTCATGGAGATTTGTTTTGGTCTCTTATCTGTGTTGCATACTAGAGACCTGTGCCCCACCCATTGACCTGCCAAATTATTCATCTGCAATCGGTCTGCAAGTGTGTGAACTCTCAGGCAGATAATGTACCCGAAGTCTTAAGGAGAGAACCAGTTCAGCAATATTTATCACAAACCCCCTCTTCTGAATTTAGACCATTTTGAGGATGTAAGCACGATGCCAGTGCCACCCTGCCTTGTTTTCATGTTCCTGGTAAAAGATGCTTCTTTACTGGGGGAGGGGACACAATAAACTGAATGATGCAATTTTCTTCTTGCCATCTGCATTCTTGTGACATTCTATTGAATTTGATTGGCATGCCATTAGCTTTACATTATTTAAAAGAAATTCCTGCAGTATTTCTAGCGCAACCAAATAATTGAAAGACATGTCATGCAACATCTCGTTTTAATGACATACATCACCATTCAGTACCATTGTAATGACATTTCTGCCACTTAAGATGTCTAAACCAATATCTGTGGTTTTTCAGTATCACCTTACATTTCAGTATACAGAACCAAGGGTTTTGAAATTTTGTGGGTTTGGGCGGTTTTTTTTTTTTTTTTTTGTGAGGGAGGCAGGTAGGAAATTTATATATAACCCTTCAAAACTGAGCCAGGTCATAGAAAATGTCAGTGTTTATTTTAATTGCATCATTAATATATTTTTTAATGTTATCACCAAGGAGGCAATATCAAAACCAGGAAGACAGTTTAGCTCTATTAATTTACTTTATGAGAACCCAGTACCAAAATTTCATATGAGCAGGAAACCATGGTAGTTTCATCCTCAGAATGAATCACAGAATCACAGAATTAACTAGGTTGGGAAAGACTTCTGAGATCATTGAGTCCAACTTATGACCTAACACCTCCTTGACAATTAGACCATGGCACTGAGTGTCACATTCAGTTTTTTCTTAAACACCTCTACAGACGCTGCCTTCAGCACCTCCTGGTACAGTCCATTCCAATGCCCAGTCACTTTTTCTGTGAAGAACTTGTTCCTAGCGTCCAGCCTAAATCTCCTCTGGTACACCTAAAGAGACTCTGTCCTCTCAGTCTGTCACTGATTGCCTGGGAGAAGAGGCTGAACCCTCCTTTCAGGGAGCTGTAGAGAGTGATAAGGTCACCCCTGAGTCTACTTTTCTCCAGACTAAACAACCCCAGCTCTCTCAGCCGTTCCTCACAGGGTTTGTGTCCAAGCCCCTCACCAGCCTTGTTGCCCTTCTCTGGTCATACTCCAGCATCTCAAATTCCCTCCTGAATTGGGGGGCTCAGCACTGTACTCAGCACTGAAGGTGTGGCCTCACCAGTGCCACAGAACAATGACCTCCCTGCTCTTGCTTTACAATTTTTTTCCTTATTTTTTACCAAATTTCTCCTTTCCAGATTTTTACTACTGACTTCAAGTGCCCATTTTTGGCTCCCAGTGTTTAAATGGGAAGAACAACATAGATGTATACACACTGTATGATATGTACACCTGCACAAAATCTCACATATATGAGACAGACAGATAGATACTCTGTGCTTTCCACAAAAAAAGAGAAAGACTGAGAGACAATGCAAATTCACAGAAGAGCTCTTCATGCACAAATATTCCTGATACTTTAGTGAATAAAACTTATCTTGAAAGCCTATAAAGCAAGACAAATTCTTGTTTCAAGAAAATAATTTTATGAGCTGATATTTGTCTCACAGATTTATTAGTGTTGTAGCTTGGAATTTTTATTGTAAGGGAAAAAAAGAGAAAAAGAGAAACTTTCAGATATGCATAATTATTCAAATTTAATTCTTAAAGGAAATTTAATTGGGTTTAGATCCTGTTATGCTTAGACTTTGGAATGCATGACGTGTTCTTATGAAGAAAAAGACTATGAAATTTAGGGAGTTGAACAATGTGCTCTTCAAAATGTGTACTTGAAAAATTGAAAGTATCTGGATTTTGAGTGGTTTTAGGTTTGGGTTTATTGGTTTTTTTGTTTGTGTGGTTTTTTTTGTTTTTTTTTTTAATATACAATTAGCTAAATGGAGCATTCCTTTAGAAACCCTGTTTGTTTAGAAACTTTAACCTGGGAAAAGTGTGATCAGAAGTAAAACAAATTGGAAGGACTACCAAAAACTTTTAACCGTTGTTTGTAACGTGTGTCTTGTTCAGTGTTGTGCTTTTCAGTGCAGAGAATTAGTAAAATACTCTGCTAAAACACTCTGATGTGACAAGATGGTATTTGCCTTGTCATGGTGTTTTCTTACCCTCATTTCATATTGCAGTTGTCATCACATTACGTTTTCCACTAAAGCACAAGAAATTGAACAAAATGCTATTTCTGATAACACTCTGCAACATTGTGACACACAGTTTCACCTCCTTTCATCCCCTATGTACAAAGCACTGGTACTTTCCTGTTATGGGACTTGGACTTTCCTGATGAATGTCACAGGTATGTATCCCTCAGTAAGAACTTTTGGATTTACATCTCAGATTTAGCTAAAACAAGCATAAAGATAAGTGTAGCTGGATAGTTCCCTATCAGTTGTGTACACAAAAGTACGTACATTTTTTCTTTTGCTCTTCACTGTAGTTTGTGCTCATTGGTTCCTTACATTCTTTTTATTTACCAAAGCATTTTTTTTAACAAAATGCTCACTTTGGAGAGTTCCATTAGGTTTTAAGATAGTCTCATGGAATAAGATTTTTAGAAGACTGAATACCAGTACACTCATAGCAAAAAATGAAAGTCAGCATGCATTCTCTATCATTTTTATTAATTCTTTTTAAGTGGTCCATGCTCTACAGGCTAGAGCTGCACTGTTAAGTTATAAATGCATGAACACATATTTGCCACTTTTTTATCATTTTTAAAGAGATTGGTCAAAGTCTAAGGTTTAAGAACTGATTTAAAGAATCTAACATTAACAGATTTAACTGATGTTCTCAACAATGCCAACCTCATTGATATTATTCTGAAATTCTACTCTTTTCAAATGATTTAAGTACTCTCAAATTCCAGCAAGCTGTCTTCAGCCCTGCACTATGAAGTCAAGCATCTGCCTGTATTTCCTCTCTCTGATTTCACAAATTTTGCATCATTTTCTGCAAAAAACTGGCATATTCTGGTTATTAGGACAGTCAGCTGGCCATATGAGTGCTATGCATTTAAATTCTTCATGCTGAAGTGACAGATTTTGGTATCCTGTTTCTTGGGTGAGATTTTGATTGTTAAAACAATAACAGTAACCTCAATGTGGAAGGAAAACTTAGTTTTATTTTTAAAAACTCTGGGAGTGACATCAATCTTTGGGTGGTACCTGGATGTCATTGAAGGTAAAGATATGTACTGCAGAACTTATACAAATAGGGACACCTAATTTGTGAGTCCAAAATTATTTTGAAAGAGGAAAAAAGTTCTCGAAAGATCTGCTTTGTAATGGATTAGCCTTTTCTGGAGTGGGTGAAGGGTGAAGGGAAGGATCCCCACTAAAAATCCTGTTCCAAATCAGAAATGGGGTAATTTCTAAATTTGAGAGATAGATTTGATGAGTGGACTGCTAGATGGATAGGAAAGCAGTGGGATGTTCACATCCAAAGGGCTGATCAATGGCTCAGAATCCCCATGGGCAATGCACTGATAAAAGATGAGTGTTATCCTCAGGGATCCATACTGGGACCACTGTTACCCAATGTCTTCATTAATATAATAGATGAAGGTATAGAGTGCACTCTCAGCAAATTTGCAGAGGACTCCAAGCTGAATGCAGTAGACATATCTAAAGAAGGGGATGACATCTAGAGGGGCCTGGACAAGCTCCAGAAGTGAGGATGTGGAACATCATAAGGTTTAACAAGACCAAGTGCAAGGTGCTGCACTGTGTTGGGGCAGCCCCCAGTATCAACACAGTCTGAGGGATGAACAGAGAGCAACCCTGCTGGAAGGACTGGGGAGTGTGGGTGGGTGAGAGTCTGGACACAACCCAGCAATCTGCACTCCCAGCCCAGAGAGCCAAACATGTCCTGGGCTGCATCCAAAGAAGAGTGGTCAGCAGGGGAGGGAGGGGATTCTGCCCTCTGCTCTGAGACCCCACCTGAAGTGCTGTGTACAGTTCTGGGGTCCCCAGCACAGAAAGGACATTGACTTGGAGCGAGTCCAGAGAAGGGCCACTGAGTGTTTGTCATGGTGTACCGTGACAGAACATCACACACCTGAGCCCAGTCCATGAACAAGCATCTGCCTTGGCCAGACGGTTCCTGCCCCGAGTGATTGGTGGGGGTCTCAGGGTCTCAGTCTCTGACGATGATTGTAGGCAGATCAGGCAATCTTCGGACCAACCCTTAGAGTGTTGGAAAACCTCTTCTAAGGAGAAAGGCTAAGGAAATTGTATTGTTCGAAGTGGAAAAGAATAAGCTTTTGAGGTGACATAGCTGTGGCCTTTCAGTACCTGAAGGAACACTAAGAGAAAGAGGGAGAAAGACTATTTACAAGAGTAAGGACAAGGGGGAGTGGCTTAGAAATAAAAGTAAATAGATTTAGATTAGCTAATAGGAAGAAATTCTTCACTGTGATGGTGGTGAGGCACTGGAACAGGTTGCCCTGAGAACCTGTGGATGTCCTAATTCTGTTTGTGTGCAAGACTAGGTTGGATTGGTCTCAGATCAACCAGGTTGAGTGGAAGGGGTCCCTGCCCACAGCAGGAGGGTTGGACCTGGTCATCTTTAAGCGCCAAATCAAAGCATTTTTTCTATGAAGAGGAAGCTATTGTGGTTTGACACTGGCCAAATGACAAGTACCCATGAAAGCCAGTCTCTCACTCTCCTTTGCTACAGCTGGACAGAAGAGAGAAAACATTAATGAAGTATTCAAGAGTTAGGATAATGACCAGAACAAAACACTGCAAGGGCTAAACAGGCTTGACTTAGAGATACAAAGTAAATTTATTGCTAACAAAATCAGAACAGTATAATGAGAAGTAACATAAGCCCTTTAAAAATGCTTTTTCTCCCCTCAACTCCACCTTCTTTCCACTGACAAGATAGGGAAACACATCATGGGGGTTTGGTCAGTTTGTCATCTAAGATTTTCCTCCACTACACAGAAACAGAAGTTGTTTGGGTCCCTTCCCATGGGAGACAGTTCTCTGTGAACCTCTATGATGTGGGTCCACTCTCATGAGCAGCAGTCCTTCTGAAACTGCTGTTAATGTGAGTCCATCACACAAGCACCCAGAACTCCCAAAAATGCTGTGGCATAGATCACTCTTCCATGGGGTGCAGTCCTTCTAGGACAGGCTGCTCCTGCCTGGAAATAGAGGATCCCTCTCCCCACCAGGGTCTCCCACTGGATCACAGCCTCCTCCAGGCATCCACACATTCCAGCATGGGCACTGCAGGCTGTGGGTGGATCTCTGCATCCCCCATGGACCCCTGGTCTGCATGGGCGCAGCTGCTTCACCATGGTCATCACCATGGCCTGCAGAAGAGTATCAGCTCTGGTTCCTGGAGCACCTCCTTCTCCTCTCTCTCCACTGACCTTGGTGTTGCCATGTTGTTTCCCTCACATGTTCTCACCTCCTCCTCTTCTCTGAGTAGAATTGAGACTGCACCTCCACTTTGTTTTGATTTTCTTCTTAAATATGCCATCACGGAGGCATTGCCATCATCTCTAATTTGCCCAGCTTTGACAGCAGCATGTCCACCTTTGTTACAGCAGACCTCTTGTTTGGGGTAGAAACAAGACAAGACAAACACTCTCATTCAATAATGTGAAAAGGGACCCAGTTTACTCTTCTTTGCAACTTTGCCATTCTGACTCACTACAGCAAGCTCCTACTGTAGGGTCCAGCTGCAGACTCTGACTGCCAGCTATTTCCTGCTGGACTATGACTCCAAGGATAGGTTTGCAGATTCTGAACACAGCCTAACTCAACTACGACCACAGGTTCTGACTCCATCAGACCCAGATTATCCTCACAGCTGAACTTTTACAGCAGCAACTCTCATCCTTGTTTCATTCTTCTTTGTATCTCTCTGGATCATTCTTTCTTCCTCAGGGCTTCTCAGTGCACCTCCTCACAGCCCTACCCCGATCAGTCAACCCACCCCTGTTATCACAGTAATGAAGATTAGTCACGGCTGTGACCCATTAAGGACAAGGTTGTTCCTCTTTAGTAATTAGTACAGCTGTGATTTATCAGGGGCTAGGTTGCCTGTAATCCCTTCTTCTACACATACGCATTTTCAGAGCCATCAAGGATTGGCTCTGATGGACACAGTGGAAGCTTCCAGCAGCTTCTCACAGAAGCCACCTCTGTGGACTCCTCCTCCGCCACCACCAAAAAGCAGGCCATGCAAAACCACTACAGAAGTACTTTCCAGAAGTACACCAAACATTGTCAAATTACTACAGGAGGCCACATACTGCTGAGAATCTGCCTGGTCAGAACATGCAATAAAAATAGGCTTGAAGCCTGGAAGTATAATATAAGAAAGGCTCATGCTCCAGTAATTTATGCTTCCCTGACCTGATGGTTGCTGGAAGTGAGTAGAAGCAGAGGCAATCTTAATTGTCCTTGTTCTCGCCTAAGTTTGACTTTAGTTAAGATATATATTACAAACTTCTATATGTCTGAAGTCGTGAATCTGTCTGCTTGCTTTCCAATCTGCTTTGTTCAGACAGAATTTTATATCATAATACAGGTGTTAGAAGTGGCATTAGAAATAAGCTTTAGTATTATCAGTAGCTTCTATTCTCACTTTTGTCTTTCTTTCTTGCTTGTACAGTATACTTTTTGCACATTGTATAAAGAAAATATTTAAAAGAGATATTCATAAACTTGAGGTGATTTATAGGCAGGTGAGCATAATGTGAAAGGTCTTAGAAATTCAAATTTGAAAAAGGGGTTTCAGAAAGAAAAATAGCAGGGGGAAAACATGGATTAAGGAGTGTCACAACGCTGCATGAGAAAGAGGAGAGGAATTCTTAAACACAGGGCCAGAATGTGAAGATCTGCACTGGAAAAATGTACCATCCATCAGACAAGGAATGACAGAGACCGCTAAAATCTGTTATACTATTTTGTGGTCAGTGTGGAAGCACCATAGCTGCTGATACTGAAAAAAATAGGCTAGACAGAGGAAAGTACTTGAGGAAATTTCGTAGAGGCAATCCAAGCTCAGCTGTACTGCAATTCTGCTTCACCACTTCTGTCTGTGATTAAATACATTTTGAGTCTGGTGAATGGAAATATGTGAAAAGCATGTGTGATGCTCCTCAGTTTACTTGTTAAGTGCCTAGGCAGTGTATTCCCAAAATGCGTGATGATAATAAATATAGAAACATGGATTCACAAAAAAATTATCTTAAATGATCGCAATCAATGTAGTGAGGATTCTGGTGTTTCATTTCAGAATTACAAAAGAAAGAGATGTCTCCAACACAGCTGTTCTAAAATTCAGCTCCAGGAAAGTATGTTATCACTACAGAAAACAAGGCAAGACAAATATAGCACGTTAGTGGCATTTTTATTCGAGTGACTTTCAATTCTGGAGAACACATTTGCAGTTTTAAAAGTTGAAAAGTTGATCTATGAGCGCATTTTTGCTCCCACAAGTTTTATAAAGTCAAACCCAACCATTTCCATAATATTCAATTTTATTATAATATACCCATGTTTGTTTAGTTTTTTTGTTTAGTTTTATAACGCTGATTTGTTTTAATGTTTCATTTCTATTTTGTCTTATGTGTCTTGGCAGCATTAGGACAAGAAAGACTTGATCTTGGAATGATTATTCATACTATTATGCAGATGAAGAAAGTCAAGTGAAGAAAAAGTCACTATAAACTTTTCCTTGCTAGGTTTACAAATATCCCAAGTAGCACATTTATAACTTTGAGTGTAAATATTTGCCTCTTTTCATTTTTATTACCTATATAAACACTAAATCCTGAACACAAGTATAATCTAAATAAGAGAAATCTGTGTCTGAATTTTTCCATCCGTTAGGACTCGTCCTCTAGTCCCTGTCAAACAGCTGTTTGGAGCAGGGACCAAGGAATTGTCATTACCCTGTCAAGGAGCTCCATTCTCACCACTGACTGGATCTGACACTTCTGATCCTGTGCTTGCTTTGGCCCACACAACAGTGGGGTATGAAAGCCCACTCTATGCCATTGAGCATAATGATATGCATTGGGCATAATGAGAAGAGAAAGGGTTTCAAAATAAAGATTTTATATCCCAGAAAATTTATAAAAATAAAAACCAGTAGTTACAGGGGGAATAAATTTAAGAAAGTGTAGTTTGGTTGTGATAATTTCTGCAGGAATTAGTGTAAAATGTGGGAAGATTGTAAGAAGATTCTTTGCAAGAAGAAGAAAAAAAGCTGTCAAAGCAGTACAAATTGAATACTTCTGGTTATTGCATTCAGACATTGATTATAATTCTAAATTTATCTCAACCTAAACCATCTGACTGAATTATAACTCACAGTATGCACCCACGAATAAGAAATGATGAAATCTCAGCATTAAATTTCCTAACTGGCAGATGTGTGTCTAAAAGGTAGAGACAGTTTTGGACATATCGGTATTTGTAAGGATTGGTCCTCAGCAGATTTAGTAAGAATTTATTCTCTGAAGTGAAATGTGAGGGGGTTTTATTAATCCTGCTTTCACGTGGTGATAACAGACAATGACTGCCCAGTTTGCTTGCACTCTTGATTTCCTAGAACAGTGTCTGAACTAGTTCAATTTCCTTGAACTAGGAAGTCTGAGCACTAGCGGCATAACTTAATTGCTTTCTGGTTGCTGCTATCATGTTGTAATATTTTCATCACCCTAACCTAGTGAATAGAACAGTAGATATATGTTTTCTTAAATAATTATGCTTTCTGGTTTTATATGGTGAGGTAGAGCATTCAAGGCAGGCCATTTAATAAGTTGCTGTTAATATTTTCCACTGAATTATATTTTTTGTATATATTTTCTCTATTTTCTAGTGAAACATACATGGGTGTGAAATCTCTTTTCTTGAGATTTTGAATACTGATTTATCAATAAGGGTCCTTTTCTGCATCAAAAAACCCCCCTTTTTGATAAACTGCTCCAAGCTAGACCATGTAGAGTTAGTAAGAGATATCAAAATTATGGCCTTACTTTATTGTTTGACACATTTTATTTCATCGTTCACAAATGGGAAATTTAAAATATCTTTATTGAGAGAAACAGGGTAGTAATTAATCTTTCAGCCCTCAGATATAACTCTTTCATTTTTCACAGCATTTTATCAAGGTCATCATAACTCCATATTGTAGGTGTTAATACTTATAACTTGTGGGTTTTGTGAATTTTAAAGGTATGTGAAAAGATGAGTGTTTTAATTGCTTGTCACTCAGCAGAATTGCAGATGAAATTACAGGCTAGCAGAAGATGATGGTGGTGATAACTGAAAAAAAGGTCTTGCTCAGATGTGTCTCATAACTTTATTTCCTTGAACCTTAGTGGATAAAAACAGCATGAAAAAGCCATCTTCTGCAACAAAATATTTTTCTTCAGCCCATTGCAAAAATATGGCAAGCAGTTTTGAGTTCAGTGATCTATAGAATCAGGAAGAGCTGAATTTTGTAGATTATCATAGGTACCATGAAAGTCATACTGCTAAAATATCTTGTGTTGAGAATGAATCTAAAACTGTTTTTATATTTTGATTTACGTATAATCCATCAGTGAAGGAAACCTATGACAGCCAGGAATTTTTCCATACCCAAAGTGGTTTCTTTTTGGTCTTTGTCTATTATACCATCCCCATCTTGCTTGTGTTTGTCTTCATCCACATTTTAATCAATAAAGTTGTCTTCTCCTGCTGATGAAAACAGGCTGACTGATAGTATTGGCCCGTGAAAAACATGAACCTCAGTATTGGACTCACACTCAAGTTTGTTTGATTGTGACTTACAGATCTTGATCAGGACCAGATGAAACTAAATTTTATGCACCGGTGCATGAAGAAATTGTGTTACAGATCTGCCACCTGCCTCTAGTCACCATGCATGAACTATTAAGACAAATGATATCTCAGAAAATTATATCTAAACCTTGCATGCTGTCACTCTCAAGCACATTTTCGAACAGAGGGTATTTGTCCTAAAAGGCTTTGTTCTCATATAGTTTGGAGATATTGCATGTGCTACAAACCTCAGGGGTTTCCACTTAGTGACTGGAGGTCACTACACCTATTGTTCTGATATCTCTCATAAGCATTTTCCATATCCTCACTGACTTCTTCTTTGTTGTGGTTTAACCCTAGCCGGTAACTAAGCCCTACTCAGCCACTTCCTCACTTCCCCATAGTGGAAGAGAGAATAAGATGAAAAGTGAAAAAAATTGTGGCTTAAGATGACAGTTCAAAGGCTGTGCAAAAAAGGTGAAACAAAACAAAGAATTTATTCCCCTCTTCCCCTGGGCAGGCTGGTGCTCTCCCAAACTCCAGGAAAACTAGGCTCCATCATGTGCAATGCTTACTTGGGGGAAAAACACCATCACTCTTAGCGTCCCCTCCTTTCCTCTTCTGCCCACAGCTTTATAAGCCAAACTGACCTATCTGGTCTGTGATATCCCCTTGGATCAGTTGGAGACAGCTGTTCCCTCCCAGTGTGTCCCCTCTCAACCCTTGTGCACCCACAGCATGGTTACTGCTGGGATGGGCTGAGGAACAGAAATGGCCTTGGCTCTATGAAGCCCTGCTCTTCAGTAATATAAACATCCCTGTCCTATCAGTTTCCAGCACAAATACAAACCATAGCCCCATACAAGCTACTATGATGAAAATTAACTCTGTGCCAGCTAAACCCAGCATATCATGTAATGATATTTATGGGCGTCGCCTCTTGGATAAAGGAGTTGTTGGTTCCAAAGAAGATTAAGATCAAGGCTTGTCTGACTGCAAAGGAAAAACTGCATTGCTGAGATGACAGCAACAAAATCATAAAGTCATAAAATCAAAACTGGTTTGGGTAGAAGAGACCTTAACAGCCATGTGGTTCCAAGCCCCATGCCATGGGCAGGGAGGGAGACCTCCCATGAGACCAGGTTAGTTGAAATTCAATCTAACCTGGTCTTGAACACCTCCAGGGATGGAGATGAACAATTTCTATGGGCAACTGGTTCCAGTGCCTCACTACCCTCTGGGCTGAATTGCCATATACACTTGCCTTTTTAGTCATGAAATGGAAAATGATCAGCTATTTTTAATATGTGTTACTAGCATGTCTTCCCGCATTCGTGAAACCCTTCAGTAAGGAGAACAGAAATATACCAGCAGATGAACAAACTCTGAGATAATCTTGCATTTGTTACCTTTAAAAGAAAACTCCTTTTTCATTTTTTCGTATGGAAATTGTTTAATAAACAGCAGTTTATATTGAGCTAGCTGTAAAAGTTGAACTAATACCGTTCAAATATGAACTTAACTCTAGTTTTGAAAGGGGAAATGACATACATGAATCAAAGCTAGTCCCTGCTACCATAAATCAAATTACTGTGCCTTACAACTCTAAATTACTCACATAATGCAAGCAACACTAATCTTAAATACATTCAAGAAATAGAATTGAAAAAAATAATTCTACATGAAGAAATATGGAATTCCTTAAGATGGAGGAATACTTACATTGTAAGAATTGTGAAGCCTAGGACGAAAAAATTGTAGAAGTATGTTTTTACCTGATATGTAGTATCTGATATTTGAGATGATAAACAGCACTCTTCAATAACTCGGTTCAAATTGTGAGTTAAGGTTCCCACTAATAGAATTGTAAAATCACTTTAATTGTGATTTAATGCAAAAACCACCTGGATTATGTAGTTAATATTCTATGCAAACATTTATTGTACATTGCCAGTCAACATGAGACAAGCAGGGTCACAAACCCAAATAAATCTGAAGCAGTTTACAGAATCACAGAACAGCTTGGATTGGAAGGGACCTTTAAAGGTCATCCAGTCCTACTCCACTATTCTGGGCAGTCATCTTTTGCTAGAACAAGCTTCTCAAAGCCCTATATAACTTGGCCTTTAATGCTCCCAATGATTGGGCATCCACAGCTTCTCTGGGAAATCTGTTTAAATGCCTCATCATCCTTTTTGTAAAAACTTCCTTCCTCGTTTCCAATCTAAACCTATCACTTTTCAGTATAAGACTTGCCCTTTATCTTGTCATTCTGACAGGCTTTTGTGAATGGTCACTATCCACCTTTCTTACAGACCCTGTTGATAATGGACAGATTGCAGTAGGTCTCCCTGGAGTCTTCTCCAATTCTTTCAGACTTTTGCTACAGGAGAGGTACTCTAGCCACATTTTTGTGGGCCTCCTCTGGATTCATTCCAAGAGGTCCACATCTTTCTCTTGCTGAGGAGCCCAGAGCTGGCCACACTGCTTTGGTTGCAGCCCAGGTTTGGACTGCTTCATTCTGGGCTGCTAGTGAGCATTGATGGCTCATGTCCCATTTTTCATCCATCAGTGTATTGGATCTGGCTGAGATGGAGTTAATTTATCAGGAAGAATGTTGTGGGTGAGCATTGTGAAAGGCCTTACAGAAGCACAGATAGATGACACCGGTAGTTGTTCCCTGGGATTCTGATGCAGTCACTCTATGACAGAAGGTCCCTGGAGTGTGTTATGTATTTATGTCCAATGTAGCTGATTATAAGTGGACCACATGCTATTAGGAAATTTTCCTAAAATCTGTGTGCCAGAGAAGAAGGGAGATGTGTTTTTTTACTGAGGAAATCCCTACATAGCACTATTTCTTGCTCACCATTTTAAAGATAACCTTTGTGGTATCTACAGGACCATATTGTGCATGAACTGGACGTGTTCATTCCTGATGGGATGGACAGCATCCTCCACATATTCCTCCACTCTCCCTCTCTATGCTTGGGAAAGGTATGGAAACAGTATCACATCTTCAGAATCATTTCTGGTTCAATGTGGTTATGCATGTTGTTTGGGGTTGAATTAGAGTGAAATATAAGCATAAAACTGGTAAATGAAAAGGGCAGAAAAATGGCAAGGAAGTATAATTTAAAATTAGCAATTGCCTCTAGTGTTTCAAGATTTTGAGACCTATTCCCCCTCCCCTCCAGAAAAAAACAAAAGAAGAGAAAGGGAGGGAACTTCACAACATGTTGTAGGTCAGAAAAGACCTTCTTTTTTCAATTTGTAGACATTTAATAAATTTGTGAACCAATCTCTTTTCTAAAGAAAGGTTCTGGGAGTGGTTTGCAAAGTGTTTTCAGAGTGTTATGTTCCATTTTCCACAAAAAATTTTCCATTTATGCTTGCCTCCATCAGAATCACAGTATCCATGTAATTCCAAACTTACTCTATGTATTTCATGCTTCATATTACTTAATTAGAAGAGAGAAACATTAGCTTAATTGCAGATATTCACTGATGTCTGAAGATACTGTCCATTCTCACATGACCTCTTGTCTTACATGTTAAATTTTCCATGAAGTTGAAATATTGTAAATAGCTTTTTAGGTAATTTTCTTGAATGAGAAAGAAAATAATTCATAGACATGTAAATATTTTATAAAAAATACAGACCCTAGCTTGAGATTTGATGCCATAGTCATGAATCATATACAATAATGTCGTAAATGAAAAAACTACAGTATTATATTCTCTGGGTATAGTTAATCATTTCAGTAGAACTCTAGAAAAATATTATATCTGATATTTCCCTATTTCTTTCAGAAAACCCTTTTTAAATCCTCAGTTTGCATATAGGACCAGATTAAGTCCCAGTAGAGAAAATCCTTGATTTACTGGATTTAATTTCCTAAGTTACTGAGTAGGAATCAACTTTACAACGATCATCAAATTTGATTAGGCTACTCTATCAGCTTGCTTTCTTATTCGCTGACAAAACATTTTCTAATAAAGGAGACCTGCTAGCATTCCTAACAAATGTTAACTTACATTGTTTCCAAAACTATATGCAAAAGTGACCTGATTACAGTAGTTTCACGAATATAAGCCGCACCGTTTTGACTTAAATTTTCGTCCAAACCCAGAAGTGCGGCTAATATTCCGGGGCGGC
>PYHW01010846.1:1030644-1068672 GCA_013186435.1 Turdus rufiventris
AAATGAAGCTGTTTAAAAGTTTAATAAAAGTGTTTGATATTTCTCTGTATTTTTAAAATGTTTTCAGTCTTTTGCGGCTGCGCGGCTGCCTGTCCTTGTGCGGCTGCGCTGCTGGCTGGGGGGGGACGCTGGGGAGATAAGTCGGGGGAGGAGTAGCTCCGTTTGGAGCTCAACTGCCCACTCAGCGGCTGTTTAAAGGCAATGCACATCCGTTGGGAATGCTCACAAAATGACCACGCTATTGTTCGTGTCTTTTCGGCTTGTAAATAAAACTTGCAGGGAACACTGCTGCAGCTATTGTGTGTGTCTTTTTTCACTTGGAAACAATGTTTCCAAGGTGGGCAGTAAGCCAGTAAGCCCCGGCGAGCCGCGATTGTGTTACTAAATGACGACTTTGTGATAGTTTGCCACGAACAAAAGTGCGGCTAATATTTGGGTGTGGCTTATTTATTAACGAAAACATCAACGTTGCTGACACATCGGGAATGCGGCTTATACTCCGTGCGGCTTATATTCGTGAAACTACTGTATTTTATTTTACTTTTTCTATTTATTTTTTGTGTGATTCCTGACAATGCCTTAATATGCCATTGAATTTTATAGAAAATTATTTATGTACCAGAATACATGTTTTTGACAATTTCCCCAGCCTCTTGCCTTTGAGTGCAAATGTCTCAAACTGTACTGATGTCCTTGAAGGTCTCCTGTGGTCTGTTATTAAAGCACTGTGCTCTCTATAGAACTTCGAATGTTTGCTAAAGGAAAGACAGTGCCTAGAGACAAAATACCCAGGCAGAGTGAGCTCATAGCATACTGCAAAAATATCTTAACTCACATCCTTATCTAAGAAAGCCCCTTTTCCTTTACTGAAAACTGAAGTATTTCAGTGGTGAAACCTCATGTACAGAGACTTTTTTCTTCTTCAGTGCAGACAATTGTGGTCTCTTCTATTAATATTAAATAGCTATGTCTTTTTCTTGGGTCATTCTTGCACCCCATTGCTTTATACCAGTTTAGGAGAGTGGAACAGAAATAATTTTAGGAAAAACATCCCGTTAAAGTCAAGATATGTAACCATTTAAAATATCATATAGAATTTCATAAATTTCTTCTATTTATTTATTTTTAGCTTCAGATTGGCTTTCAGTTCTGGGGCACCTACTAGACATTTCAGGAGACCTAATTTTTTTTCTGACTACATTTGCTGTTTTATAAGCAGTCTACTCCATCACAGGGAAATATTTAAAACTAACTGCATTTTTAACACAAAGGTAATCTGTCCTTTTGAAATATTTCCCATACAAAGATTAATAAATTACACATGTTGCTATAGCAACTATGAATCAAAGTATAGTAAGTCTAGACAGTGCTATTCATGCCCTTTAAAAAGAAAATCAAATATAAATATCAAGTTTTTGATTCATGCTGCCTAGAATATTGTAGTAAAAATTAAAACAATAGTGATTTATTTTACCCTGGTCTGTCTGCTTGTAGAAATAATTTTAAAGGCTCATGTTTAAACACCTTTTTTTTCCTGAGTATGTTAACATGTTATGCTCTCCTATTTTTTATCATAGGTGTCCCTTATGGGCCTTTGTAAAGTAATCCTTATTCAACAGTGACATGAAGAAAATCATTAGTGTAATGATAAACTATTTCTTAATCAATAATAGACACAAGTGATTTTCATTTACCTATGTGACAGGCGAATGCAAGATGTCCTTGAAAATAAATTGTCTCCTTTTATTACATTAATAATTTTATAGAAAGCCTGGTATGAAATCCATGCTTTAAAGTCAGCTCTGTAGACTCAAATGATGGTGGTGACTCAGTCTAAGAGAAGGATTGACCAGGAAAAATCTGACAGGCCGTGCACCACTTCTCTTTTATGGTTCACTAGTCGCTTTGTTAGCATTTGCAAAATAAAAAGGCAAGCATTAAAAAAAAATATTTCCGATTAATTTATACTTTTTGTGAAGAGTGTGGCAGGTGGGATGGGTTCCAGTGAAATAGACCAAAATAAGGAGGTCTGCCATGGATTTTGAGTGCTGCTTAGTAAGTTTGTTGCATCAGCAAAGGCATGAAATGGTTTCCCCATGAGAAACTGCCAACTCCTGAGTTTAAAAATAATCTCTGCCCAGGGAATGAGTGACTGTGAAGGAGATTACAACTTACTATTCACTCATGAGTGGCGTGGAAAAAGGTGAATGAGGAATTACTATTTCTTCTCACGGTAGGAAAACAAGGGAGCATCAAATGAATAGCAAGACAGGATTTTCAAAATAAAGAGGAAATTGTTTTTCAGTAAATGTGTAAAGTTCTTTCCACACAGCACATGAATGCCTGAAGATTACAAAGATTGCCTGAAGCAATTGAACAATGAATTGGGAAAAATTGAGTGTGCTTGGTTAAACACAGAGATGAGACATTTGGCTCAGGAGGTCCTGCAGTAAAAATCGTGGAGACTGGAAGGGGTTTTGGAGAAGTTTTGTTTTGTGATAATTCTGTTTCTTACACTTCTCCTTAGGTGGTCCCTGTTAACCATTCTCGGAGAAGGCATACTGTGCATTATAGATAATAGGTGTGACCTTGTAAGGTATTTTTTAATCTGTTTATTATGTCAAGCAGTGATAAAAAAGTTGAAAGAAGAGAATAAAAGAGAAGAGGGATTTAAAAGCATTTTTCAAAGAAGATTGTGCATTCTAGCAGCACCTTATCCTATCAGCTTAATAAGCTTTTTTTATGTACTTTTCTCCAGGAGCTGGTGTTCTGTGGTTTTGATCTCCATAAAGCCAGCAATAGAATCCATACTGCTCTAAAATTAGTGGGAGGCTTAAGGCTTTTTCTGCCAGAAATATTTGATCCAGTTTTTTATATCCAGAAGACCCAGTCAGTGGAACGTTTGGGGAAATGAAATTTTTGCAAAATATATTCAGTGTATCTTCTTTATGTGTTTCTTCTGTAAAGGAGAGTATTTACTGATGTAGTCAACATTCAGTTGAAAATTTGGAATATATGGCCAAAATATAGGTCACTTTCTAGGAGCTGAAGTACAGCTAGTCTGTGAGTAATTGAAATCTAGACCCTCGTATCTCTTATATGATGAGTTTTGTTAGGGGGAAATGATGAGACTTACAGGAAGCACAGAACCTTTACAGAGATGAGAGAACCTGTAGTTTAGTACTTTGCACTGGCTTCCCTTACATTAGCCATTTGTTCTGCCTTGACAGAAGTGCAGCTGAAAGAATGAGAATGAAAGATGAAATTCCAGTAAAAAACCTCCAGGCTTTAGTTTCTTTTAAATCAAAGTTACTTGAATACAGAATGAGTGCTTACATAGTAATAGTTGCCTCCCTACCTACACTTTTTGACCAATTTTAAAATGTAAATATAGTAATATCAGTACATTAATCCCATGGAATTCAGTTTAGCAAGAATTAATTTGTCCTCATAAATGTTTGACTAGTCCTGTTGACAGAAGTACATTATGGAATAAGAGAATTCTCTCTACACATATATGTGTACATATGAATAAACAAATAAAAAACTAGATGGGATGGAAAAAATGAGATAATAAATGAAAAGCCATGGGCTGCCCATATAGCTGAAAATAGACAATGTTTTCTTTGGATGATATATTGTTTTCTAGGAGTAACTAAGTAAAAACTCTTTCTTCTTCATTTTCCAAAGCTATGTGGGCTGGCACACTGACATTGAAAAGGCACATCCAGGAATTCCCTGAGTAAATTTATCCCTAATAGTAGAGATGAAGTAAGTAATTTCTGACTAGGCAGAGAAGGCTGAGGGTAGGGATGGTGTTTCCCTCTCAGAACCTATTGGCAGAGGTAACACCAGTCAGACTCAACAATCCCAACTGTCAGGCATTTGGCAACTTCCAGACCTCAGTTAAGTGGATGAATTTTAGATATTTTCTGGAAATACAGTTCTTCTATGATTTACATGTTTGTGCTGGGGAATCTGGGTGTTTGCTGAATCCTTTGTTTCATTGGTAGAAAAAAACAATACTGTGGCACTAGACAGTTCTGTGATTGCTGTGTCCTTACCAGGATTTGTCATAACACACTGCACTGCAGCATGTATCAACAGAGCAAAGTGTCCTGGTTTGTAGATGTTTCAAGGTAATTTTAAGATTGCTTGAGTGTATTGGATGGCAGCCACACAAGAATAATCTTGATATTAAATTCCTGCCTGTGAATCAAACTTCCAAACTCTCCTTTCTTCCTGATCAGGGAACTCAACTACATCTGGCTTTTACAAAGACTCTACTGTCAAAAAAGCTTAATTTTTACCAGATCCTTGTTGAATCTGTAAGTACAGTTACTGTTTGAGGCTTAAAATGAAAATTCCATGAGGTGAGTACTGCACCTGATATTGTGGCAAATCTCTGGATTCTTGAAGCAATTTATCATCTAATTTTTTTTTTTTTGGCAGTTGGACAACAGAATTTGATGAAGAGGAGTATTTTTCATTCACATTGCTCAAATCTGCATTATAGATTTAGCAGATACTTTTGCTTTCTTTAGCACTGCATATTTAGTAGAGCAAGGCACCCAGATATTCCATATCACTGCACCATACTCACTAATGTCCTATGCTTGATGGGAAGGGTTGCTCTGTCTGCTAAGAAAGAAAGCAGTCTCTTCAGGACAAGGTACCATGTTATTATATTTCAAGTAAGTGATGAAATTACCTCCAAAAGTCATCTGACATGCCTTAGATTTTTTTTTTTCCTTGTAGTACTCTTTTTTGAATTTAAGCAACCTTGTGAAACCCTGCTGGTTGTCTTGAATTATTGCCTCTCTATCCTCCATGTGTCATCCATAGGAGGATCTGTTCTGTAATCTTCCCAGACACAAGAGGTAAGGTTGACAGGTCAGTAATTCCCAAGGTCCTCTTTTCTATCTCTTTAACAATGGGTTAAAATTCCCCCTTTTCCAGCCAACTGGGACTTTGCCTGACTGCCATAACTTTTTGACTAGCATGGAGAGTGTCTTGGCAACTACATCAGCCAATTCCCTTAAGATCCTGAGGCCCATGGATTTATGTGTGTAGACTCAAGTGTCTGAAAGTGGCCTGTCTCAGTGGGAAAATGATGAATCCTCTGGTATCTGATTGTGTCAAGAGTCATCACAGCTATGTCAAAAAGGATCACAAGAAAATAACTTTTAAGTGAGGGTGCCTGCAGAAAAAAAAACAGCAAAAAGCACAATAGAGATTTTTAAAATGAAAATTGTTGCTAATATTAATTGAGGATTTTTGGACTTGTAAAAGGAATAGATGGTAGATTTAGAATTTTTTATTCTTATTAATACACTTCTGTACCTTGCTGTGTAGACTGGTGTCTATAATTGCACAAAGTTCCTTCCTCAAAATTCTGATTCAGCCTTTCTAGTGAGACAATAGAACAATAGATTTCAGAAAAGGGATATGGATCACATTTCAGGGAAAAAAATTAACCATAAAACAAGTGGAGGGCTGTAGCTGGAATGATTGTTAAATCTATGGAAGGAACCAACATGAAGACGTGTTTCCTTCTGACATTTAGGGATAGATCTGTCAAATATCTAAAAATGAAAACTTACAACAAGTCCTGAACTTTGGTGGAAAAAGAGACTGGATGACTTTTGAGGTCCTTTTTAACACCTCTATACTTACATTATGATCTCATCATAAACGAGCTTGGATCTGGAAAAAGGATAATTATTATATTATTACTGGATAATATGAGCTAAAAATTGTCTCTAGAAGTCTATTGATCCAAAATCCTACTTCAAGGATATACAAGACTGATCAGGGCTATGTCCAGCTGAGTTTGTCTATCTCTATGCTTTCTCCTAACAGCCTGTTTTAGTGTTTATTCTCTGCTTCTCTGTCATGGGAGAAAAACTTACCTTATTTTTTCAGTTGGCTTGATACTTACTCCTGCTGTTGCAGATTGACACCACTGTCTGACTATTTTACTGTGCATGACAGAGAAGACCCTGGCTCTGTCTTCTGTAGATTCCCCTGTAGGTAGCTGAAGACTGTGATTAGATAGACTTCTCCGGTGTAAGAATACTCAGCTCTCTCTACCTTTTCTTCTATGAAACTTGCTGGACTGACAACATATGTGCTTGATACCAAGAGCACTGTGGCTATAAATAAAATCTCTTCAACTTTCAGTCTGGGCAAGAGATAACTGGGTGCCTTTGATAGCTATATTCTGTGACCTTTCCTTTTAACACCTTTCTTTGAATGTGTAAACAAGGAAAAGGAAACAGTTTTTTGGTTGCACAGTATTGGGAATGAAATATAATTTCAAGAAGTACCCCAGGGAGAAGAGTAGAACAATTAAAAGCTCTGTCAGAGCTCATGCTCTCTGGAAATGCAGAAGGCAATTGAAAATATTCTCCCAAAGGGAATTTAATGTGATTCTTGTCCTATATCTACTAGCAACCTGAGTCAGTAAATGGAAGATAATCTGAAGGCTGCCACTTTTAGTATTTGCCTTATTTTGCTCCGTGCAGAATATGATATATTCAGCAGTTTTGAATTAAATGGATGAAGCTGAATGTAGTACAGTAATCCAGAGGCCTGGGAGCATTATTGTGAGAACTATATAATGTTAACACATATTTTCAGGGACTTCAAGGCATTGCTGATGAGAGGCAGTGAAACCAAATCTTGCAGAGAGTAAGAAGCCAATTAGAAGCCAATTTGCTGTTAAAAAAAAAAATAAAAAGAAAAGAAAAAAAGTATTGGTGACTTGGTATGGGACAGAAAAAATAGACTTTCATTGGAGGACTACCATAATCAAAACAAGCTGGTTTTGCTGTTTGGACTACAATTTGGAGGTAACTAAGAATCCAAAAGAGCACTAACATAGTAGGAAAAAAAAAAACATAAAGAGCAAAGAAGTTCACTGTTGCACAAGAGGTCTAAAAACTTTAAAATAAGTGGTTTAACCCCTGATTTTGTCATAATACCGCCTTTTTTAAAAGGAGAAGAATTACAGAAAGAGGAATCATCTAGAGAGAAGCTTGATAATGCTTTCCAGGCATAAGAAAGCTCTCAGAAGTGTACATATTAGAGCAGTAAGTGCTCAGTTGTCTCATGATTAGATGTCAGAAACTTTGAACCTCAAGACCCAAAGCTTTGAAGCAGAGAGGTACTAGCCAGGCATTTTTCATCACTGAACAGAATGGTGAACACTCAAATTTAATTATTTTTGCGTTGTTGAAAATTTTATTGCAGAGTCATAAGATGGTTAAGTAGAGATATTGAGGCCTATGGATGCTTGCTTTTCTTTCCATTGCTAAGTTGTCACACATGAGATAAAGACAAAACATAGTCACTACTAGGCAGATCAGGATGAAGAGTTTATTTTTTTACTTTCACCACTCTGGTGTTTCTTACTTTCTAAGCTTAGGGGTGCCACTCTTCAGCCTGGTTGCTCTGGACAGGTCCAGATTCTGAGACAATCAGTGGAGGGCTTCTTCTGGTCACTTCTCACCAGAGCATGTCAGCATTGCCCCAACACAGCACTAGGATCATCTCCAACTGACCCCTCCAAATAGAATCATTAGTTTTGTCTGCAATTTATTACCTCTGCACCCTAAAAGTTTTCTTCATTCTTTTATGTCTTAGCTGTAAAGTGGATGTAGGATTTTTATTTCTCTTCAAGTATTTTCTTTGCCTTTTAATGGTTATATAAACCAGTCTTAAATGGTTTTGTTTTTCTGTTTACTTGATAAAGCCTGTTTGTGATTGCTGAGGATCTGAATCCTGTAAACAGGCTTTGCAAGTTCTTCCTGAAATCAGCTCTTGTTCTTTATTTGCCTATGAGTCCAGCAAACATCTTTCCACAAGGTCACACATCCATCTGATGGTTGTTATTAAAGCAGTTTGATCCTGTTTATGACCCAGCTTTTGAAAAGGCTAGGTTACTAAGTGTGTCCTTTATTTTAATGCTTTAATTTGCTTTGGTGTGTGGAGATAGGAGTTGCATAACAGAGATGTATTTCTTATACCTACTTCTCTTTTTAATCCTGTTGACAGCACTCCATACATTATTGCCTGTACTGTCCAGTGTATCTTTAGGGCTTTTTCCTTGCTAGGCAGAGGATTTTTTGTGAGGTTTTTTTTGGTTGGTTGATTGGTTAGTTTGGGTTGGGTTGGGTTTTTGTTTGTTTGTTTTGTTTTTGTTTACCTATTCGTTTTTCTTGATTCTGTCTGGTTTGGTTTAAATATTTGTTTTTGTTGATTTTGTTTGTTTGTTTGGGTTCTTTGTGTGTGTTTGCTTTTGTGCGTGTGGTTTTGTTAGTTAATTTATTTGATTTTGTATTGTGTGTGCATACTCTGTAATGGTTCCTCTTCTGAAACGTGTATTCTGAGGCTTCTCCCATTGGCAGAGATTCATTGTTGTACCCAAGATCATAATTTAGTCTACTGCGTACATTGAGACCTAAGAGAGTCACATCTGTCCTCCAGGAAACATTTCATTGGAGCAAAATGTTAACCATGGGGGTACATTGTTGTATTCTCACTGAAGTCGGCTGTGATTAGATTCAGTAGATGGAGACAGCCTTGGAAGCACACATTAGCATTAGAACTGTCCTTTTGTGAGCGTGCAGAGAGGTCAATAAGTACATGAATATAAATTAGCTTGGTGGACTAGCTGGCCATTAGCTGGGTTCAGTATTCCTTTTCTGTATAATTGTTTGGTGCACCTGAATTAATTTGAGTATCTAAATCCTGCATATTAATGCTGTGCTGCAGTATGTAAAGCTTTAGACTAATCCCTTTAATACTTTTCAGTATAAACACCTTAATCAAGCAACAGCTTTATAATTAGTTCTACTTTCAGACTGGATATTATTTACTTTCCTATTGCTCATAACTTATTCCAACTCTTAATTGCAATGATTAGACAGGCTTCAGAATATAAGCTTAAATGGTCTCTTGCAGAAACCAGTATAGATGCAAAAGACAGGATTGTAACAATCCAAACTTTAGAGAAAAAAATTCTCTCCCATTTTTGTTTTCCAAGATGTCACTAAAAGCATGCCTTAATTTTACCCTTGAGTCATAGGATTAAAATCATATTAAAATCATATTAAAGTCATAGGAGTGGCTGCAGAACTGAATTGATTGATTGATTGATTGATTGATTTATGAGCATGATTCAACTAAGAGGATATTTATTTATTTTGTTGTGTTTAAAAAAAGTGCTGACATGATTACAACAACCCCCAAATGCAATAAACCTCCTGTAAACAGTGTATTAACTGTTTTGGTAAGTAAACAGTGATTTCGCTTCTTAAGAACTGATATGTTATCCTTTGTATCTGTTTTACCAATGAATGTTTGGAAGAAGAAATCATCTTCACAACAAGAACATTTTCATGGTCAAGATGTATTGTTTGAAAGGTAGTATTTTAAAATGAGACTAAATCTGACATTTAAATTAAATGCATTAAGACAGTTATTGTGTTAAATGCATATGGACATGTGGATTATTAAAAGCATATTTGTTCAGCTTGGGTAAACCTGTTGGAGAGAAACCTTGCATAGGAAACATAGCATTTTTAAACATTAATGAATGCACTTTTACTAATAAATTGAACCATCAGTTGAATCAACTGAGCAATGTATACATTTTTTATGTACTTAATGTTTTAATTAATCAAAGTGTAATTTTGAAACACTGGATACAGAGAAGTTATTTTGAATTAGTCGAGTGTAAATTTGATTAGAATAATAGTAGCTAGTGGCTTGTTTTCTAGTCCTCTTTTTTTCTCCCCAAGCTTGTTAGTAAATTAGTTTTTGCCCCATATTTGTTTCCTTATATGTCATAAACTACTTTTCTACTCAGCCATTGTGGCTGAAAGCACACCACATAGCCTATGAATGTAATTTCTCCCACCTGACATGTTGATGACTGTAGAAATACTACAAGGTTAAACAAATCCTTAACCATTTCAAAAAACTACTCTTGTTTACACATATATATTTCATTTAAGTGATAATAAAATAATTATGTTATTTGAGGAAAATACTCACTGAAAAATTAACATTAAAATAAATGTATGTAATGACTCTTTTTTACAAGGGAACTGTATTCCATTTTAGTTGCTGGTCCAGCAGTTGTTTCAGTTTGTCCATATGTCAATTTTCCATGTGTCCATGTCCATACGGATGATGATTCAGTTTGTCCATAGAGATTAATTCTTTTGGAGACAATGGCAAGGGTTTGTACACTGCAGAAGGCTCCCTTGGTCAGCACATGGTTTTTCTGTATTAGAGGTGCACTGAGGGAGTGCTGCTGTCTGTGAAGGAGAGCTCAAGCACAGCCAGACAGGAAGGATGATGAGACAACTGGCAAAACCCTCCTGCACCGTCAGTGGGCTGAGCCCCACAAGTTCTACACCTGGGAGTTTGCCCTGCCTGCCTCAAAGTCCTGAAAGCACCCATATCTAGAGATTTGTAATATGTCTCTGATCAAATATTATATCTAAATAAAACCAGATATATCTTGTATGTAACCTAAACTCTTCCTACAAATATGATTTCTGTAATTTTTTGCCATTAATCATACTACTGGGTTGAAACTTCCTCACAGGTAAAAGGGTGCAGCAATTCCCTACGTATAATGACTGATTCTTCTTCTCAGTAATGTAAGTTTCCAAAGAGAGGGGAGGTTGAGGAGCTTTGTAGGTGACTGAGAGGAAGCAGTGCCAGTACTGGTGGGGTAGAAAGAACTGTTGCCTTGCCTGTTTGGAGACAGGGAATGTCCTTAGTTCCACTCTTCCGTGCGGTTTTTTTTCTTGTAAAGTCCATGAGTTCAACCCTTGGAGGGTATGATCTATTCTGTTAGTCCTGACTAGCCAGGGTGTATGTCTATGCATGATGCCTTGTTGCCCTCACATGTTTACACTCTGAGTTGGAGCATCTCTGCCTGCCAGCAATGCCCAGCACAGCACAGGAAGAGCAGCCTGCTGCTGGACATGTCTGTGTCAGCACTGAACAAGGTGGTCAAACCACAGCTCCTCCACTGACATGGAAACCTGAACATGCATCAGGCAGCTGAATCTCTTTCCTCTCTTTTTGACCCCTCACCAGCTGTAAGGAATTTGAATGAAACAGAATCACCAATAATCTAGAGTAAAGGAATCAGGATTACTTTTAAATGTTGTTGCCTGTGAAAGCAATTGGAAATGAATTAACAGAGGCTGAGGTGCAGAATATTTAATTAGGAGGATCCAACATGTCTTTCCTGTTCACCAACTCATTCATTTCACAAAAATCTTAATTTTTCTAAATACTGGCAAAAATACATAGTTATTTCTTTCTCCTATTTTATCTTTTCCATACATGATTGAATACAGAATGAGGGTAAAAGGGGAACATTCCCTAAAATTCTGCTTTTACCTCGTTTGCTTTTCTAATTGGTCCAGTGTTACCTAGTTAAAGAGGCTTCCTCCAGCAGCCTTTTGAGAAGTGTTCTTTGTTAACGGAAGCCTTTTATTTCATTCTGCCAAGGAAACGAACCAATTTGATATGATCTTTTTATCCCAGAGAAAGGGCACCACTTCTTTATTTTCAAGGTTGTGCATTTTTTGCGACTGTAAAACATACTCCACTACTGAAGCCACAATTATATGCACTTGTCAATCAATCCTAACCTACTACAGTATGGTTATGACATTTTATATAACAAGGGGTGGATTAAAGGCTCTGACCAAAATGAAAAGTACACATAGTAGACAAAGTACAATACACATTATTAGATTATGAGAAAAGTATGCGTTGGAGAAAAGGATATACCAATATTTGATTTTTTGCAGACATTAAAGAATTATTTAAGGATTTCTGCAAACCATTTAGGATGTGACATTGTGCTTCTGTTTTTCTTCTTATCACAAACACTTGCAGAATACTATGTATAAGATGGTTTTATAGTGTATCCACTATATCATATTAGGAAACTGTGTCTAAAATTATTACTAAAAGAAATAGGGAAAATAATGCCATGACATGTACCCTGTTATATAAGGTAGAAAACTTTCACAATGTAGGAGGACTACATACTCACAGTTTTGACTATCAGTTTCGAAATTTTAGAATTTGAAATCTGGAAGCAAAACCATATCATCAATTGCCATATCACTAACTAGAAATTAAAATATAAAAAATTCAGTTCCTTAGTTGGCTTGTTCTGAGGACGCTGGAAAGGTGTGCTAGAGCAGAGATAGCAGTAAGAGAAAACCAGATAATAGGAGTGTATTTGAGAAGTATAATTTATAAGTTTGATAGGGGAGTTCTGTAAGTGCCTGTGCAGCTTTCATAGGGGACAACGAGAACCTGAAGTGCCAGAGTGTGTTTGACCGTCCTGCAGCCTGGTTAGTTAAGGAGAAGCTAAGCTTGCTGGAGATCTGTGCACTGGCTAGCCTGTTGGTGTGTTTGTCTCTGTGCTTTGCCAGTGGGATGAATCAGAAAGGGGTGAAATTCTTGCTCATTTCTGATTTTCAGTATTGTGGAACACAGTATCACAGAAGCAGAAAGAGCAGAAGTTCACGGTTGTTTTCACAGAGCTGACAGGGAGACTCTAGGAAGGTGTGTGGACTGGAGCAGTAGGATCTGAGGACAGGATGGAGACAGTGGCTTTGGAACCTTGCCCTGAGGTTACTGTGAGAACCCAGAAAACTCTAATATTCATGTCCCAATTTATATTGCATGTAAATTCGTACAAGTTTTTCCTGTCTTCAGTGAAGACAATGTATATGATTCCTAAGCCCTCGAAGTGAAGAACGAAAAGTATTACTGGCAGATTCTAATTTCCAATGGCAGTAATTCTTGTTTGGAAACTTGGCCTGCAATCATTTGGAAAAGTGGAGGGAATGGGATGTTTAACTGCTAAACCTTCCTATTTCTTCTGCTGCCTCAGCTTTTTTGTGTATTTCAAGAACTATCCCCTATCTTCCTCTTGGTCCATCCTCTCACTGTAAAAGTGCAAAGCTGTTTTTGTAATAGAAAGAAGCTTTTCAGTATTTCGAAATTTCCTAATTCAGAAAATTCGCAATTTCACAACAAAACATTTGTTTTCTGGGTTCTCCTGACCATCCTACATGCTTTCTGCACCAAGATAGGTGACCTGGCTACAACAGGCACATTCAGAGGGAAGAATAAAACTGCTTTGTTTACAAGAGTTAGTAACATTTTCCTTAGCAGCCCATGTTATTTGAAAAAATTTCTTTTCGCTGTAGGTCTTACAAACATTTTCACCAGTAAAAAGAACTTTTACATATATATATATAGTAAGAGAGACACAATTCAGTATTATTTTTATACAGCTTATGTCAGTACGTCAATTCACTCTTGCATAAAGCAGTAGAGATGGTTCATTGTTTATTCTTAACCCTGTGTATCCCTCACTCCAAAATGGGGAAATGGTGCTCTAGTTTAAAATTTTAAAAAATATTTAAAAGTTTAGAACATAGGTTTTACATACTTCATATTTTGAATGAAGAAATATCAAACATGAACGTGTAAAAATAAAACCACTATTTTTAGCTGCATTCAAAGAAAGAGATAACTGGTGGAAAGGGAATACTAATACTAATGCTAATACTAATACTAATACTAATACTAATACTAATATTAATACTAATATTAATACTAATACTAATACTAATACTAATACTAATACTAATACTAATAGCAGATGTGATATTAAGCTGAAATTTTGGGTGAGGAGTCTGAGGAAATATATAAAACTTTAATAAACAGGTTAAGCATATTTCTTCTCCTTTCTTTCTACATTTTCTTAGAATTCAGCATTAGAATTTATGAACACAATTTGTTTGTCCTAAGCAGTGGCATAAAATCATACCTTATTCTTACTATTATATATTATATATCATATATCATATATTATATTATATATTATATATTATATATTATATATTATATATTATATATTATATATTATATATTATATATTATATATTAATGATATATTTTATATACTTTATTATATATTATACATTATATATTATATATTATATATTATGTTATAGATTATAGATTATGTATATAATATTGCATATTATGTATTATAGACTTATTATATATTATATACTAATTATATATTATATATTTATTATATTATATATATGTGTACATATACATATATACTATTATATATTTATTTACATACATGTATACTATTATATGTATAATAATATACCTTATTCTTACTCTTAAAAAACCCCAACAATCTTCATAACACACATCTATAGTGTCACCCAAAAGAATCATATAGTTATATTTGCATTTATAGAAATTATAACTTTAAAGTGTAACAAGAGTAACTTTCATGTAGAAATTCAGTCCTGCTGAAAAGAATGGTAAAATATCCATTACCCCCTGGGGAAAAAACACTCACGAAATTAAGGGGAAAAAATGGGTTTAGAACTAAACTAAAAGTGAAAAAAACCCAAAACACCCTTTTTAATCTTTTTTCCCCCTGACCTTCTAAATTCATTGTGTGAGAGAATTAAAATATCAGAATCATTTCAGAGTTTTTTTGGAGGGTCATCAGACCTCTCTGGCTGGTGGGATTGTTGAAGCAGAGAGCAAGGGTGAGGAAAGTGGCACCTCACTGTGAAAAATTACTTACCCATTCTTGAGGCTTTATCCTAGAATGGGTCCTTTCTCGCTCTGAATGCCTTCTGATGAGAGCAAGAGCATGACTTTTCCTTCCAGAACATTCTGGTGAAGAAGGAACAGCAGAAACTTGGACTAGAGTTTCTTAAGCAAACTTTTAAAGATATTTTCATACCTCCTTGGCTTGAAAGTCTTGGGGCAGTTCAAGTCTTTCAGCAAAAACTTTTCAAAGAACTTTGGTTTGTTTCAGACAACATCCGAAACATGATAAAAACTCTAAAAATGGAATAGAATGAAGTCAGGCGACTATCAGCATTACCTGCAATTATATTTTTGGTATTTTCAGAGATCTAGCTTAAGAAATCTGAAAATTCCAAATGAGGAAATTAATTAAATATGGTCAATTCACTTACCAAATATCTCTAAAGTCAAGTTACACTTGACTTTGGAAGGTGGGAGCAGGCTAACGTTTACTTTCATCCTAGTTCAGCTGCTCAACTATCATCAAGCAGGTATTCAGCCTGGAAGCCAAAGTTTCCACCTCTCTTAAACTGTGATGACATCCTCTTACAATGAAAGGGAAAAATTTAGCTTGTATTTAAACCTCTCTTTCACACAGAACATCCTAAAAAGATGTATGTCCATTGAAGCAGTATTTCAAGAATATTTACAGCACCCTGCTGGTGTTCACAGGATTCAGCATAATAGGATTGCTTTTCCATCTCCTTTACTTTATGGAAAGCCTTGGTTGATCCTTTAGTGCAGCATGGTTTGCTGCTTTTCATCTCCCAGGCAACAATAACCTCTCATCATGATTACAGAGCTTCCTGCAGACAGATGGGCCTAATCCCAGTGCTCCAACAATTTAGTAATCTATTCCAATCAGGACTTGATGGATTTGATAGGCCATCTGTAACCAAGTGAGACAGATTCAAGACAGGTCAAAAACTGGGAGGCTTTCAGAAAAGCTTTCTGCTGTTTCACACAGACAATCACGCTAACTAGAAAGAAAAAAAGAGAAAAATGGGGGAAAAAACCCACCAAGGAAACCCATTCCCTGCCTTCAGTACTTTAGAAAATCTATTGTAATTACTACTGTTGAATATGACTTGGAAGACTGAGTGAAGCCCTTGATATGAGACTATGAATTGCAAGGAAACAAAGAAACTATATGTAAACATTATTAAATTAAGGTGAATACAATTGGTTGAATAATTGTGGAAACGCTTTTGAGGAGCTGTTTATTTTAAAATATAACCAATAAAACTCAACATAACTGCTTGCCATTTAGAGGAAACAGGAAAATTTTAATGTACAGAACATTTTATTTCATTGAGGTAGAGATGGAAAAACAGTGTTTTGAGTTGTCTGTAAGATGACTCTTGTATTATCCCTATTTTTAATCTTGAGGAAAATTATCCATAGTAGCTTGCTGCACAAACATTACACATACAGGTACATACAGTTTCACACATACACAGTCAGGTACAATTTGTTTATAGAATTTGCCTAACTCAGGCCCTGAGTTTGTAAAAGGTTATGTTTTAATACATTATCTTGTCCATGTAATTTTGTTGACTTTGTTGGGAGTTTGAGGTCGACAGGTGTGTTTGCAAGATCACCCCAACTGCATTACAACGCCCAGCAGTCAAGACTGATTGTAGTAACCTTATGTGTAATGAATACTGAATTAAAGAGGTTTTTCAAAAGCACAGACCATAATTATCCCTTTGGTGTTTATCAGAAACAGCAAAAGCAAGAGACAACAGTAAAGACTTTTTTTCTTTAAATTTAACTGGAATAGGTATCAGTAATAAAAGGAAAGCCAATGTCTTTATTTTTTCCCTGTTTGTAAGAAAAATAAGTTTATTCAATATTTAAATATTACAGTTCTCTTTCCACATTTGAGTGCTTTCTACAGTTCACATTTCTTAATCTGATTTAACTGCATGTGAAAATGTTAGAAATACTTTAAATAGTTACAGTTAAATCAGTTAATAAAACATTATATCTATTTTTTTAAAGCAAGGGGAAAGTTATGTAAGAGAAAATGATGTGATGGCAATCTAAAGCTGTTACAGTTAAGCTCTTAGGATACTCTTTATCTTTCAACAGCTCTCTTCAGCTACAAGAATTAAATGAAATTTCCTTAATCTTTCTAGCTTTTCTTGCCATAGGGCTAAACTGATAGGTCTTTTTCCCAGGATTTCAAGCCGGCTAATGAAGAATTTTGTAATAACATTTAAGACTGGGCATGGAAACCTGGAGCTTCCTATTCTCTGCCGCACTGTAAATCACTGAATCATAGAACAGTTTGGGTTGGAAGGGACCTTAAAGAAGATCACCCGCTTTCAACTGCCCTGCCAGGGGCACCTCTCCCTAGACCAGAATGCTCACAGCCCCATCCAACCCAGAGACTTCCAGGTACAACCTTTTCCAGAGCCTCACCACTCTCATAGCAAAGAATTTGTTCCTTATATCTCACCTACAGCTTTCATCTTTCCCATCATCCTGTCACTACATGCCCTTGTAAAAAGACCATCTCAGACTTCTTGTAAGCACCCTTCAGGTATTGGGAGGTGCTAAATTATGTCCCAGGAACCTTTTCCTCCAGGTTTTAGTCTCAATTCTCTCAGCCTGTCTTTACAGGAGAGGTGCTCATTCCCTCTAAAAATCAAGAAAAATATTTCTGCAATCTCCTTAGTGTGTTTGTTTTGTTTTGTTTTGTTTTGATGGGCAAGGAAATGAGCCATTGTTTCTGCTAAATTTTCAGGAATGTTATTAATATGGTCTGGGAAGATTTTACTGAATACAAGTACTTATAGCAAACAACAGTAGCAATTTTGAAATTTGATTTGTATTAGCATGGTATTTCTGAGCTTTTCCTTGCCAGCTGCTTGTGACCTAACCACATCAATCTACAGTCTTGTCTTCCTTGGGTCACCTCTTAGCCTGAATTTTTTGAGCATGTTTTCTGACTGATCTCAGGTTTTGCAATCTAATCACTGCTATGTGTGAGAATTAATGCCCTGTTAAAATAGGGCGTGAAAAAAGTGAAAGACAGCCTTTAATAAATATAAAAGATGTCTCTCCTACTCTAATTTTAAATTCATGGATGAATTTATCCTCCACATGAATAGAGTCAAAGACAGAGAAACACACAATAACAGGTCTGGTTATACGGTTTGTTAAACACAAAATAGAGCTTTACAGCACAACCTCTGTTTCTGTCATGACCGAAAAAGTAATAACATGTTCAGAAAAGAACACTGTTTAATGAAGATGCATCTGATGTAGGGAAGGAGAAGAAAGAAATTCTTCTATCTAGGATGCCATAGCAGACTATGAAAACATCCATACTCTTTTTATGTAGACTGCAGAGGAAAAAATAGTCAAGGTCTAATTAATTTTACAAGCTCACTAGAAGTGGAAATTTCTCCTCTGTTAGACTCTGATCATTATGTTCACTGACTTCCACTTCACAAGAATCTTCTCCCTAGTAAAATATTCTGTGGGAAATCTGGTTTGTGTTTCTTTATTAAAGGTGAGATTTGAGATAATTTAAATTCAAATTGTATCCTGCTTACTGGGGAACAGGAGAAGCTTTATGAGAATGAGAGGAAGGGAAAAAAGCAGAATCTAGTAAAAAATCAGAGATACACAACAGACCAATCATTTCTTATTGTAGTGACAGGGATGGTAACTCTAATATATGCATCAGGGACTCACACACTACCCAATTTTCCCTTGTATTTCAGTAGAATCGAGGGTAGTAAAAATAGTAATATATATTTTAAATGTGTATTGCTTATAAAGATGCAACATATATAAAATACACCTCACTATCCACAAATTCATTTGTGCTCAGTACATTCCTTATGACTTTTTAAACTATTTTAAACTATTTGGATAGGAGAGACATTGATGTCTGGAAAATGTCAAGAGCAAGGAAGTTCTTTATAAGAGGAATGTGATAAGAAAGGACAGCTGATAGCAATGGTGTATCAGAAACTTCAAAGGTTTATGCCTTAGCAAAGGCATTTCCTACTGTGTTTTCTTACTTGCCAACACTTCCTTCTCAAGCCCTAGGCAGAGTAACTGATCTGAGCTTAAATACATTGGTGAGCTGGGAAGTACTTTGAAGAGTACTTTGAAATCAAAGAAATAAAGGTTGTTTAAATGAGAGGATTTATTCTGTCTTGCTGCCTGTTGTAAAGGACTAGTGTAAGAGGGGGAATGTTCGAGCTGTTAAATCTAAGTGCAGGGTAAGGAAAAGAGCTGTGTTTACTGCATTGTCAGCTGTGTGTTAAGTTTTCCATTGTCAATAATAAAACATTTTTACTGCCTGGATGTACCTATTGCCAGTTGTTTCAAAACATGTATAGGAATATGAACACATTTTGTATTTCTATTTGTTCGACAGTTATTTCTACATTTCTACACTAAATGTTTTCAGTTTGACTTAGGAAAATTTTCAAAATCTTCACATGAAGCATTTTAAAACTTTGTAAAAGAAATGGGAAACACCCAGAAGTATCATTTTAGACAAGAGTGGAATTTGGCTTTTGAGTCAAAACTATACATACTATGTGTCACAAGTATGAATTTTTTTGTCCTCCTATCAGCATCTATTTTGACTGTCCAGTCTAAAAAAACCCAAAACCAATTATTTCTTTTCCTTTTGATGTTGTGGTGAGTTGTCAACTTGTATGTAATGTTTGGGGAGAAGGAATGAAATGAAGGTGAGTGAAGGTCATCATATACACTTGGTACATGAGGGTGGGAGAAAATTAGGAGAAAGTGGTTTAGGAAAAGCATTTGCCTTCTTCTTGTGGGATATTGTTGGGGTATAGGTGGTGGCTTGGGGATTTGGAGCCTTAGAGAAAGTTCTAGGAAGCTCATTGTTTGTATGAATCAGGGTTTAGCATCCTTTCAGCCTGAAAAGCAGTGCTTGGGTCTGATACAGCCCTCAACAAGGATGCGTATGATGTGCAAAACTACAAAGTCAAAATGTAGCAGACATTGGGATGGGGGCAGTGGAAAGGAAATATAGCATAGTTTGAAGAAACAAAGGTATTCCCTCTCTTATGAATTTTACTTTCCCAAAACAAAGCTGAAAATTTCTCCTTCCTTTTCTGCATTTTGCATGCAGCTACTAGATCTTAATGTCTTCTCCCATGAACTCCTCACTTAGTAAAAATCCTTCTAAATGCAGTCAGAAGATACTAGAGTAAAAATGAAGCTAATCTACTAGGAGAAATTTCCGATTTATTTAGAAAGCCTAATTGCAAAAAGGCTTACTGAGAAATGGACAATGTGCTTTTAAAGAAAATCTTTATTAAAGGAACTTTTAGTGATCTGAAGTTAAGTATGTAACCAAGGTTTCCAAAAATTACATAAACAGTCTATATGATGTCTTATTGGAAGGCTTGCTTAAAAAAACTTATTAAAAATTCTGAACAGTTACCTATAATCTAATACATGTAGACTATTCATCTTCAACTTAAATGTTTTTCAAGAGATTAGTGGTATGAAGTGGAGTCAAAAATAGGCACTACCAACCATTTCTTCTATGGTGATGAAACTGAACACCACCTTTCAGTGAGGATGAAAGAATCTATTTCATTTATGAAGGAAAGAGTGGTTTCAGTGTACAAAGGTCCTAGAAGTACTGTCTTACTTCCTTAAGTCACAATTTATGACAGAATGAGACACTGAAAAATATGTTAATCTATAAAATAAATTAAGTGTAATTAAATTGGGTAATGGGACATATATAATGTGTACTTTTTAAAAATATTGATGATTCATACTTAAAATTGTGCTTCTACAAAGTACTTTGGTCATGGGATCACAAATGAATTAGTCTTTATTCAATTTCTAACTGGTATTCATTGTAGACATCCCCATGGGGAAAGCAGGCATGAATAGCGGATGATCTCTGAACACTTCAAGATATTTCTCACATTAGAATCATATATTTTGATTTGTAGATTGGACTACATTTTTGTAAGGCATTTTGGATTGCTAATACATTGCTGAATAGGGTAACTGTGGGAACTATGATCCCACCTCTACATGAACAGAGAATCACTGCAATCTTGTGACAGTGACAAGAAATTGTGATGCTGGAGTTTAAAATGATGTGTAACTCAAAAATAATATAGGGAATAATCTGAATTGTTTCATAGATGTTTCTAAAATAAGCTAGTTGAAACAATTACATTTTTATCCTAACTATAGTTCTTTTAAAAATAAAGTTCTAATTTTCTTTACAAAGTTTAATGGAGGATTTATGCATGCAGTAATGTCAGAATGATTTCATATGAATGAGTGACCTATGAAATAACCTTGGCAAGAAGATAGTAATCATTAGTTGTAGCCATTAAAGTTAAAATAAAATTCTGAGATGCACCTACACAGATGCACAAAATGTTCTTCTGAAAAGAGTAACTATATTTTTGACACATCACTAAAGCATGGGAGACGCTTCAGTGTGTTTCTGGAATCAAATTGAGATATGCCATTAAAGTTGCTGGTAGGCAGCAAAAATGTCTTTGTGGAAACGGTTTTCTAAGCAATTAATTTAGGCTGAGGATCCTCCCCTAAAGAGCATTCTGTTTGCTTTATGTGACATTCATTACAAACACTTTTTCCATAATGAAGAATAAATTACTGTAACAGTCAAATTCTGCCTTTCTGAAAAAGTATGTACATAATATGTGTCTTTGTCTCAGTCTGCACTGTGTGTTTGTTTCAATCTAATTTTATGCTGTCCTTGTGCTTTATTGCTGTGGGCTTCAGTTACTTAGTTTCTCTATGTATAAAAATAAAACTAAAAATATTACTAAAAATATAAAATGGCTCTTAATTAAATTGTACAATTTCCAATTTTCCTTCTTGATTTTAATGTAGGGGTTTTTTTTCTGTGTGCTTTTGTTTTTGGGTTTTTTTTTTCTTTTATGGGCTGTTAAAGTCTTTG
This sequence comes from Turdus rufiventris, assembly GCA_013186435.1. NCBI lineage: Eukaryota > Metazoa > Chordata > Aves > Passeriformes > Turdidae > Turdus > Turdus rufiventris. The sequence goes on from PYHW01010846.1 coordinate 1,052,294, forward strand.
TCTGCATAGAGGAAGAATTTTGGTTTTGTCATAGTGGAGTAGATAAACAGAATAACACAAGTATTCCTGTGAATAATTCCCAACTAATTACCTTCATCAGGATAAAACCCAAAAAGCTGTGAAGCTTATTTTTTACAATGGGATAGGTGGCTGGAAAAACGTGGGGTTCCTTTGAAAGTTGTCAGATAGAAGCACAAATGTGTATAAATATACTACAGGACAAAAGATGGAGTAGGTTTTGTGAACACAGATTCAGTTTTCACTCAGGCATTATTTAAAGGTCTCATTTTTTCTTAAACTCAGTGTGCCTGGGTAGTCTGTGAACACAAAGTTACTTTTCTGCAACTACTGTATGCAAGTCATCTCCACTATGAACTATGCATCCCAGTCCATACCCAAGATGTGAGATGATTTTGCACAAAAAAGTCACATGGATACACTGGCACAAGTGAGGCTTAGGGCTTAGGGCATAGCAAAAGAGCTCTGATGAGTAATGTTGCATGCTAAGACATTCACCAAATTCTAGCCTTTACAATATCAAAAAATAAGTGATGATTCCTGTTTGAGTGGCTTTATTAAAATTTTAATGAGCATTTCACAGAATCACGGAGTCACAGAATGATTACAGTAATGTCACGACTATAAGGCACACCCTTTTGACTAAAATTTTCCCCCAAACCCAGAAGTGTGCCTTATAGTCCGGTGCGCCTTATATGAAGCACAAAGTTGCAACATTTGCCACTCCAGAAGTGCGAGCCGTGAGCCGTGGGGAGGGCCAGCAGTGCCATGGCAGCCGGGTGGAGGCGGGCCCGGAGGCCTGCGGCACCGCCCCTGTCGGGTCCGGGAGAGCCAATGGCTGCCGAGTGGAGGCGGGGCCGGGTGCCCGCGGCACCACCCTTGTTGGGTCTGGGGAGGCCCAGGGGACCATGGCTGCTGGATGGAAGTGGGCCCAGGGGCCCGCGGCACCGCCCCTGTCAGGTCCGGGAGGGCCAATGGCTGCCGAGTGGAGGCGGGGCCGGGTGCCCACGGCACACCCCCTCCTGGGTCTGGGCGGGCCCGGGGGCCAATGGCTGCCGGGTGGGGGCGGGGCCTCGGCCAGCAACCTCACAGGAGGAGCTGGGGGCGGAGCCTCGCTGCAAAAAAAAAAGTGCGCCCTAAAGACGGGTGCGCCTTATCTGATCTACAATGTTGTGAGTTTTGCTGACTCCCGGCAGGTGTGCCTTATAGTCAGGTGCGCCTTATGGTCGTGAAATTACTGTACTTTGGTAGTGATCACAGTAGGTCATCAAGTCCAAGCTCCCTGCTCAAGCAGGGTCATCGTAGAGTACATTGCATAGGACTGTGTCCAGATGGTTCAAACTATGCATTTTTGTTTGTTTGACAGCATACTTAGAATGTTTTCTGAAAAATCCTGACCTAGTCTTATTTCTCAATGTACGTTTTACTCATTAAATATGTCTATTTTTATTATTTTAATCATATTTTGAAAAATTTCAGTGACAGACTCCTACTCAGGCCCCTCCTACTTCCAGTGTAAAAGAAGGTAGGACCTCTATCAGATGTGATCTCTCTGGTCTTGGGGGGAGGGGAGAGAGATTTACAGATGAGTAATTCCCTGCATTTGTTTTGTATCTTAACTTTTCATAAAATGCGCTTTACTGACAAACATTAGCAGTGAGCAAGCACTCTAATCACATTTAACATCTGTTGTACATTTAGTTGCTTATAGAATTTAGCAGCTCTAGAGGAACAGAGGATGTTAGATTTTTTCCTTATACACTTATTATTGACATTTGGCTTGAGCTGCATTATAAAATCAGTGTTCAGTATGGGTCTGTTGGTCTTAGCTCAGTCTCTCATGATTTGCAAGCATGACTTGAATAATAAGAGGGTAGTAAAGTGTAAGTTGTATGTTCAGAAATGAATTGCATAACAGCCATCTGAAACAGCAACATTTCCATGCAGGCAGCACAGGCAGAGCAAAATACATTGTAGGCTACTACACTTATTGTTATTGCTAAATGGCTGTAATTAATTTAGAAGAATGTTGACCCTACCAGATGATTCAGTATAACATGGCAGTGGCTGTTTCACATGAATGAACTTGTGTATTCAATGCATTACTGTATAATTGTCCTTTCTGCTTATTAGAAAGTCAGGAGATGTGGCATTATTTATGACACTGTTTCAACAAAGGCACTTCTGAAAAATGTTTTCTGTGTAAAAAATGTTATTGATCTTAAAAAAGATAATTTTTCTATAAAAATATAAATTATGTCTGATACGCTACACCTGAATAAAAAAAAATAAAATTCGAAATTGTGGCAGCATTTTGCTACAAGTCTCCATTCTAGCATCTCTGTATCTGATTTCCAGGTTACGAATATATCAGCAATAACTGCATCATTGAAGGTTCTCAGGTTTGCAGCTTTAACCAAACTAACTTTTTCACATGCAAACACTGAACTCATTCTGACGTGATATAGTAAATTTCATTAAATGCTTTGATATATGCATACTCAATATTGGTGTGTGTGGTAAAACCACATTTTGCTTTCTAACTCAGTGTCTCAGTTATATGTGCCTTGTTTAATTAATTATGGCTAATGATTATCAGTCCTAGTCTATGCCTTGAATTTAAATTGGGCAACAAGACTGGTCATTTTATAATGAGTCCATTAATGTTATTTTAAGTTCAAAAGAATATTTTATTCAGGTGTAAAAAATGCTTGAAGAAGTACCATGTTTTAAATCTACCACTGTCCTGTAAAAAAAAGAAAAAAACCCCATTAAATTAACCAAAAAAACCACCAAAAACAAAACCAAGAAGCTGAAAAAGTAAGCATATGTATTAAAAGTGACAAAGATAGATGAGATTAGCTTAGGTTTTTGCTTGACAGGATTTTCCCACGACATATGTTCAGCGCTACCAGGGTTATTACAGGGAGCACTGACTAATCAGAGAGACAGATTCACAAACAGTGACTGCAACACATGGTGGCCTCTCAGTGTTAAAAAGGACCACTGCAGTCATTTGTAAACATGGTCAGATAATGTGCGTATTTATAATTTTGATTGCTTCAGCCACAGTCATAAAACCCAGAGGTCTTTTGCTTGACACTTCCATAGTTTGAAAAGAAAAAACATAAAACATCTTCTAAGTTAACAGTGTCTGCTGCTGAACCAAAGTAGTGAGGGAAAATTCTAATAGCTTTTAATGGACCTTATCTTGATTAAGTGTATTAAAAGCCTTACCTTAAGAGTAATCAGTAACTGTGTTTTTAATGACGAGCTGACATTAATTATGGCTGGCTATTTTAAGCCATGTTAACACCAAACCTCTTATTTATCAAATGCTGCTTGTACACGAAGAAGCTAAGTAAATCAGATTTGTGGCGAGAAGCAGCTGAAGTTCTGCGTGACTGATGTAGCTTGTCGTAAGTGCTCTGCTGACCTAATTTTACAGCTGCTCAGAGAAGACATTTGTAAATGGGCTTGTGACTGAATCTACACCAGTCACATGCAGTGAATACAATATCTTTTATAATGAGAGATTTCTGTGGTATGTGCACAAGCTGTTAGAACCAGTCAAAAGACTATTTAGCAGAGGAGTCTGAATCTTATACCTGTCAGGGTAGAGGGTAATACTTTAAGACATCAGTATATTTTATTAATCTTGGAGATAAATATTGCTAGTTTTCTGGGAAGTCAAGCTAGTGATAGCAAACTCTATCAGGTTTGCAGAACAAAATTGTGAAGTTATTTTGCGTTTTTGATAGCAATGGATTCCATGAAAAATACCTGTATTTTTTTCCTCCAACTTATTTTTTCCATGAACTTTCTTTAAAAGAGTCTGTTTACCTACCAAACACAAGTCACCATAGGAGTTATTTTTCTAGTTTCAAATTCTCCAATGTGTGAGGTACAGGCACAAAACTGAAAATTTCATCAGACATTTAGAGAAACCTCTGCCAATGAACACTCTTTTCTGGTACAGGATTTAAAATCTTAAGCAGAAGGATGCCAGCCATCTCTTGTCCAGAGAAATGAATGACTTAACTGGATTCAGAAGAAATTTTCTAATGATCTCAGTGGAGACGTACTCTGTCTTTGTTCAGCCCAAATGATCTCTCTTCCATAGGGTTTTCTTGATATTCATCCTAAAACTAATTCCAAATTTAACCCGATAATAACTTTTAAAAAAGTTTGTATCATATATGCATTTAGACAATGTCCTTAATATAATGATTTAATGTTTTCAGCCCTGAATTCAGACAGTTGAACTACATGATTACTGTAGGTCTCTTCCTACTGAAAATATTCTATTCTATTAATATTTTTTCATATTCTTTTTTATATGTTTTAGTTTTATTGTTGTTCTAATAGTATCAGTTATCTAACAAGTAGGGATTTTGTTGAAGTATATATTCCCTAGACTGCCATGTAGAGAAGCTTTGCTTTCTTTGTGATAAAATGTACAAGTGCATATTTTAAAACATTATATACACTTTTAGTTTGTAATGGTCAATAATCTTTTATAAATCTGGATCTAGAGGATCTTCTGAAAATTATTTTCACAGTTCAAAAAATGGAAGTCACAAAAGTATTCCTGAAGTAAAATTAGTTCAGACTGGTATTTAAATATTTTTTATTATTAATTTAGTCTAAGGAAAACACTTCTTTCAGCAAATCCCCACTTCTTATGTCCCCACCCTCCCTCTATGCCCTGTTGAGCACAGCCCAGCTTCAGACCCCAGCAAAGCATTGTGTGCACTGAGGGCTGCTTTTAGGTGGCCTTGGAGCTGCCCTTTCTTCAGACCAAACCAGGTCTGGTTCTCCTACCTCTCCTCAAAGGATGAGTGCCTTATCCCCATCCACCTCAGTGGCTTTCTGCTAAGATCAATCTGGTTTATTGTCATCTTTTTCATTGTCATCTTTTTCTGTATGGACGAGTCAAAAACTGAATAGAGTATCTGTGTGATTGTACTGAAGATTTTAGAACAAGTTCCAGAACTTTCAAATTTTAAAAAATAATTCAAAAGGATCTACACTCTCACCCTCACCTTTGAAGGTATGCACTAATGGTGCTTTGAAGGTAGGCGCCATTACTCAGTGTTAACGTGTTGTCTGTATTCTTGAGTCAAAATGGAGTCTGGGTCAAAGTAGAGAATTTTGTCATAGCAATGAAATTCAATGCTGGAACCCATGCAAGATGGATGTATTACAACCAGTCATTAGTTGGAAACTTGGTCTGCGTGATTTACAGACAACTAAAATTGTGGATAAATCTTAATCTGAGATCATTTGCTTTAGGAAGTGACTTTTCTGAGTATTTCAAATAGGAGGGAAGATTGATCGGTGAAAGGAGGATGTCTACCTCTTAAAACTCAGATTAATTTTTCAGCTGGACTAGTGAAATATGAAATTAATTGTAAGTGTGTGTTCTGACCCTAAAGTTGTTCTTTTAAGTTCATTTTGCTTACAAAATACAAGCATACACTCAAGATACCAGATATGCTTGGTAAATTAATTCAGGTAATGGCACTGGGAAGTGAAAATGTTGTATTTATTAGATAGGATATTTATATTTCTTAATAACTTAAAAGATTTCTTATAACTTTAAAATATTGTGGAAATATTTCTGTATGTTTTAATGAAATCTTTGCAAGCAGAGAATAAAAACATGGCAAACATTCCAACAAATCCTGTGTTTTCCCAGCTGATCTCTTCACATTTTACTAGTAAGGCTCTGTATGTAAGTATTTAATAAGAAGCTACATTTAATATCATTACTAATCATCATGCTGATTTTTGCCAAACAGGACTTATTTGCTCTTTTCAACTTGAGTAGTGTGTGTGTGTGTGTGTGTGTGTGTGTGTGTGTGTGTGTGTGTGTGTGTGTCTGTATGGGTGCAGAGAGGACACATAACAGCTGGTGTTATAATTGAGCACACTTTTTATTTTTTCAAATATGCAGATCTAATCAGTCACATAAAGCATGTAGTAGCAAAAGTAATTTTGCATGTAGTTTTAAAGGTGGAATTAGTTGTGCTGGCTGGACTGGGAAATGCATATTTAAGGCACAAAAAATTGGGAAAATTATTTTTGTCTGAGCACCAGGGACCCTTGCTTGTGAACACAAAGGTTTTCGCTTTCTTGTAGCTACAGATAAAATTCCATTTAGGACTAAGATATTAATTTCTCACTAATTATGATATTTGGATCTGTTATAAAGACATCCCTGCACTCTAAGACAGTTATATCAGAATATCCCTTTAATTCACTGAATTGAACCAGATTCACACTTTCAACTTGTTTTCTCTTCCATATGTCTGTTTTCTTTGTCCTTGTTTCAAATTATAGTATTCAGGTCTGCTTCACTACATTGCTGCCTTTCCATTAGTTATGTATATATAAAAGCAGCATAATGGTGAGAATGGCAAAGATTTTAGAAAGCATTTTTATTCTGTGGAAGAATGCGTATACCCATGTGAGAATTTATTCATGATCAAAATCTGGAAAGAGAAAAAATGCAACTTAAGCATGTCCACTGTATGTCTTGCCATACTGTGTTTTTAAAACAATGACAGTGATAGAAATTCAGTACATATGCAAGGGTAAAAAATTAGTTTCCTTCTTCAAAAGGAGATAATTCTTCTGTAAGGTTCGGAAGAGCTCCCTTAAAGCATTCACTTTAGTATGATTTCAGCAGTATTTTAATAGATTTGATATACTGCATAAGGATAGGAGCAGTTGCATATAATTTTCAAGACCATTAATAATATTGCTTAGTGGAATTTTCTAAGCAAATGTTTTCCTGTGTACAAACAGCTGGAAGAAGACTAATAACATCAATCAATTTAGGTTTATTTGCACTGTATCTGGAACGCCCTGTAGGGCTCATTGGTATAATTCAGCTTTGGGTCTTTTCTGGTACATGCATCTTCACATTTCAATGGTGTCATTCTGCTGTCAACACTACAATGACTGCTTCTAAGAAAGATATTGTTTTATTATAAAATGGCATAAAACTAGGTAGAATTTGAATTTCCTCTTGTGTCATTCTTGAAAAAAGTAGGACATTTTCAAAGCTTCATGGAACACTCCTGACTATGAAGTTTCCCATTTTCTCCTCCAGTGCTACAGCACTCAAGTAACAGATAAAATATGTGGATTTAGTTCTCGGTTTGTTGTGGAACTTCATTCTTTCCCACTGCTATTAGAAATAAAGAGCTTTCGTGGCTTCACTGGGAGTTGCTTACACAGGGAACGTGGAGTAGCCCTGTCCTGTCACTAGAAACATTAATACACCAACAGAGATGTAAACTCCAGGGTTACATTAATTTGAAGCACCAGGTGAAACCATTTGGTGAGGAATCTTGCCAAATTCTGTTTCTATTTAATGATACCATATAAAAATGACTGGAAAATAGTTCCTTGTTTAGTAAATGTAGGAAAGGTATCATTGTGGAAAAAGACCTTTATTCTGATTTATTGACTTCTAATTTATAACAAATAACTTAAAAATAATAAGAAATAACTTGAGATGCAGCGTGAAATTTCTTAATAGCAAAAATAATGCACACATATTTCCAACAAGACTAGTTCATGACAACTTACAACTTCTTTGTGCTTTTTTTCCACTAAACAATGTATTTTTTATACAGTCCACATTTTGCAGATTCATAGGGCTGTTATGGAGGCACATTAATAGTGGGAGACGATGTTATGAATTGTGTGTTAATCTTGAGGGATGTGAAGTAACCCAGTGATTTTGGCCAGTCTCTTCAAAAGACTTTCTGTTTACTCTCACCTTTTCCTTCATTTCAGAAGACAAAATAGAGTTTTCACCCCTGGGAGGACTGAGCTTTGGCCAATGGTGCTGTGAATGCCAGCCTGGAAAATATCTCGGTTAAGTTCCTCCATGCAGAGATTGTCACCACCACTCGTTGAGCCCATGCTTAGGGAGGTATCTCCATAGAAAGCTCCACAGAGCTGTCTCAAATGGGTCATTCTTTTTTAGTCAGTATTCAAGATTTTCAGTGCTTATACTTTGAAAAAATTCTGTATTATCCTAATATATTCAATACATTGTTTTTCATCAAATTTTTTTTTAACATATGGAATTTAGTACAATTTCAGGGAAATAATTTTTTCTCCCCGTCTTGAGCAAAACTTTCTGTCTTCTTTCCAACTTCTGTCTTGGGTTTAAGTGAGGCTAATTTTTCTCAGGCCTTTATTTTCACATGCTACTTTATGAATTGCAAATAAAAATTCATTAAAATGGAAATGGCCTCTGGTTTCATGTTTAGAAAATGGCTTGTCATTACATAACAGCAAAATGGAAATTACAACAGAAAAATCCATCACGTATCTTTATCAATTGTATCTTTAAATCTCAAGATTTCCTTAGTTTTATATTTAGGTGAACTGCTGAAGCAAAAGTGAAAATGCAGACAACATTAATCTGATATTCTGACAATGTTGTGTATTTAGTCAATTATACTGCATTATTGACAGCAATGACTCTGTAACTGTAAAAACACCTGTTAATGTTGACTTAATTTGTGTTACTATCCAAAGAGAGTTTTATCCTAAATGTATATTAAAACTAATTTGGAACCCTAACTTTAATTGATTTCACTGCTATGTTATCTCATGAGAAAAGAACGTCTTTCATCACACTTTATCATTTCTGGACAATTATTCTAGTAAGAATAAAGGTGAACCTGCAGATCCATTACCTTTTGGCTGTGGCTGGATCATTACTGAGCAATTGTCAATTTTATCAAGGTTTTATTTTATCTTTGGTTACAATGCAAAGCAAGTTTATGCTATACACCGGTGATTGCAACTGAGAAGGGATTTATGACACTAATCATAAACTCTTTTTTTTTTTTTTTGCCTGCTGTGAGGATACCATGTAGTGTAAAGCATTGTGCATAATATATATCATATATATGAATTATAAAGGTTTAGTGCAGTTCTTTATTTTCTATTCAGCAGGTTAAAAATTATGACCTCATTTTTTAATTAATTGGCAATGAGATTTTTTTAAATCTGTCGACATATGAATGGTACATTTGTTTTTCTGCGGACAACAGGGAAAGAGGAAACTCCCATGAGAATCTAAAAGATACATACTTAAAAATGACTGTACCTCACTCTGTGTGTTAGTCTGCGGCGTATTGAAGATGTAGTAAGTCATTTTCTCAAAATCAAAGAATCAACAAGCTATGCTGACCAGCAGTCATCACTTTTGGCAGATAAAGAAGCTTTTGTTCCTTGCTCTATTCCTGACTAGCCCTTTTATTAAGCTTTCCCATTCTTTACCTACACATTTTTCTGTCTCACATGCAAATCCTTAAGGGCACAAAGTATGTGTCTGTATGCTTTGGTGTAAGATAACAGTAATAATTTCACTTGACATTTATTACAATAAAGTATGTAGCAATGCATTTAGAAAAAAATCATGTGTTAATGTTTCACAGCAATTCCAGATAAAACTGATTAAGTAAGATTCTAATCACATTGTTAACTGTGATTCTTTTTCACATGGGTTTCAATATTTGCAATGAAGAATCAGTATTGCTGATTTTATTTGAGTGGCTATTTAATTGTCTGAATGAGAAAGATAAATAAAATCTTGCTATTGAAAAGAACCTCTGTTACATTACAAGGCTACAGAGATGCACTGCTACACAGCTTCGAAGAGCTTAAGATCAAGTGGTTCACCTGTTCTAACTTCTTGACTAAGGTCAGACAAGCCTTTAGATTTCTTCCAGGAACCAAGGAACATGTATATTCTTAATACATATTTTATAAATATAGTGTTACTAGTGGTTTAAGAGTTTCATTTTTTCGGTTAAGTCATACATCAATCCCCTAAGCAGGAGACACAAGCCAAGACAGATCAAAGTTCAGGAAAAAGAAGGTTCAGGTTTCAGCAAAAATAAAGTACTCCAAAGTCATGGTTTTAAAACCACTTTACTGAATGCTTAGGCATGGCATATGGTTAACAGAAGGAAAACAGTTCAATAGAAATGCAATGGAGGCAAATATCTATATAACATATTTTTTAAATTTAGCAAGAATTAAAAAAAATACTTTATTGAAATCCTTCTAAAATTTGGAATGTTTAGGAATACAAATATTGATCAACCCACTAAGAGTAAAGAGTTGTCCTAGATGTCAGACATTAGGCTATAAGGAATGAGTGCTTTAGCATACTTGCAAGGGAGAACTTGTACATAATCATAAAGGGGAAATACTGAATTTATGTTCTCATTTGTAGACATTTCTCATTTTTTCTCAATTTTAAGCTTGAAGTTGTCCTAAAGACAAAAATTTCCACAATTTTGTCCTAAAGTAGGTCTTGATATGTTAGTCATGGAATCACAGAATCTGCCAAGTTGGAAGAGATACACAGTGAGTCCAACTCCTGGCCCTGCACAGCACCATCCCCAAGAGTCACACCATGTGCCTGAGAGCATTCATTGATCAAATGTCCCTTCAACTCGGTCAGGCTGATGCTGTGACCACTGCTCTGGGGAGCTTGTTTAGTACCCAACCAACCTCTGGTTAGAGAACCTTCTTCTAATATCCAACCTAAATCCCCCTGACACAACTTCAGGTCACTCCCTCAGGTCCTGTCACTGTCACCACAGAACAGAGATCAGTGCCTGCCCCTCCTGTTCCCCTCATGAGGAAGTTGTGACTGCACTGAGGTCTCCCCTCAGTCTCCTCCAGGCTGAACAGACCCAGTGCCCTCAGCCACTCCTCACACAGCTTCACCTCCAAACCCTTCACCATCCTCATGGACCTGCTTTGGATACTCTCTAATAGATTAAACTCATTACAGCCAAATGAAGTCAACATTTCCTTTAATTCTTGTTTTATCTTAATTTCTTTTTGGTTGTTTTAGGTACTATTTTTTAAATGCAAAGCCTTTCTTTAAAAATTAGAAATACAACAGATCTTTTAGAAGAGATATAATGTTCCACGAAATGCCCTGAAATAGCATATTAGTGTCCTTGCTAATACTTTTTGTTCTATTTATATTGTGTGGGTTTAGATAGCTATGGACATATAAATAAATAAATAAATAAATACAGTTATTTTTGCATACATATGTGAAATGTGTGTGTGTGCATATATATTGTATATATTACATGTATGTCGTCTTTTATCCCCAGTCAATTCTGTTTCTCTAATCCATGATTAGAGATTCATCAACAGTGATGTGAAGCAACAGGTACTATTTTTTCACTAAGCATTCTTCTGCTTCATTCTCCATTATAACTTTGATCTTTTGGTCTTTTGGTTGCAAATCAACACTTTTTTTCAAAGATCTTTACAGCCTTCTATCACCATCCTATGTTGTCTTCTCCCTGCAGCATCATGTCTGTGGGCCTTAGCGCCCCTGAATATCAACAAATGTCCAGAAATACTATATTCCTTTCAAACACTGAGTGAACCACATTCAACCTGACAGACTGAGAACATTAAAGAGGAGACTGAATCAACTTACATGTCTTCATTGTTTGCTGAGGTACTCTGGTTGATTAATTTGTGGAAGAGATACCAACTATATTCTTCCAGCAGGGCTTGTTGGAAGACCAAAAGATGCTGCCCTTTTCAGCAAATAACTTTTGGTGAACATCTAAGCATTTGGCTTGCTCTAGGAATCCCAGAGCAAGAGTTTAGCTGAGAACCTCTTTTCTCCTTTGCCTTCAGGCAACCAGAGCACTCTCCAGGACAACACTGTCAGGTAATTGGGTTCTTCAGGATTTCATTAGTCCATGCTTTGAGAGATATCCTATTCTCTGGAAGGTGTCCTTAAATTCTTCTGCACTTGTTTTGGTCCCTTGTCCATTACTAGATTGCATCTAAATTCTGCCATTGATCAATTCTGGTCACAGAAAGCTGGCATAGTTTAGTGTTGGTTTTGACCAGAAGGCTTTTCCCATGTCTCCACAAATTCTCTGTACTCATTTATTTGCTTGCTGAATCTCTTGTATTTCTACACTTTAATAGTCTGATAGTGGCAAATAGTTAAGTGGAAATGTGCTTTGAGCTACCTTGTTTCACTAGTTCTACTTTGCTTCAGGAACTTGCAGTTTGTTGAGTTTCTTCCTCTCATCAGAAATAGCAAATTATTTTTCTTTATTGGAGTGGGAAGGCCTACGTATTTGAATCTCATATTAGTTTATGGCTCTGGCAAATAAATTATTAATGCAAAATTATTTTGCTGACTTTAAGTTCTTCATTAAATGCCGTTATTTTTGATATGCTCATGTAGAAGCATTAGTATGTAAATCATGATGTAGAGTTTAATGCATTAATGGATCCATTGACTACGATGTTTTCTCTGTGCAAAATGTGACTTCCTCATTCATGTAAATGGTTAATCTGATTATTTTAACCATTTGTGTATTTGTTAGACAACTTAAGTACAATCTAGATAATTATGTTATAAATTCAAACTAATTTTATTGTATATATATGAAATACCTAATTATTATGGCAGTAAAGAATTAGTTGCTGAATTAATTAAGTTCATTCTAAAAGCTCAAGGGCATTAGCAGATATGAAGACACAGTCAGAAAGAGGAGATAGCCAAGCTAAGGCTTATCCTGTTCTTTTGTACAGACAGCCCTATATTTGTTTGAGATAAAATGGTAAAAAATCATTCTGACAAATGAGGTGGTTGCTGTAAAAGCTTTGTATGTGAAAATCAAAATCATGTTCGAGCTAGCCATGATTTTGGAGATAACTGGGAAAGAAATAGTTGAAAAAATTCCTTCTAGGCCACCAAAAAGCATCAAGGGATTGATTACTGAAGTGGAAAATTTGAGTGGAACCCTGCAAAATGCTGAACACTTGGGAGATATTGAATGAAGCAAGAGACATTGTTCCATATATAGTGCCTACAGGGCAATATGGCACAGCCAATTTTTTTCTGCATCACCTCTTAGAAATTTTTGATGCTGCATGACTTACCCAAAGGCTCATACCCAAAGGCTTAGTTTGCTTAGTAATTTCTACTGTAGGTCTAACACTCAGACAGGCTACCCTTCCAAGTAACTTTCCCCAGTTTACACACTGTGTTTTGTGGTGCGAAGTAACCCTTCGGTCATGGGTGACCGGTCCCAGCAAAGATCCCTCCATTTATTTCTTTTATGTCCTCACTGACAGAGCATGAGACACACACACTCACATGAAAGTCCTTGACTTAGAATAAACATGACTTAGAAAAAATACAGGATATCACCCAATGATCTGTTTTCAACATAATTTTCATTCTGAATCCAAAACACAGCACTGTAACAGCTATTGGAGAAGCCAAAATCAGGACAAACTGTAAACAACTGTAGTCAGTGAATCATCTCTGTTTCCAGTGAAACGTTACCCTATTAGTAAGTCAAATGCTTTTCCACATTACATTTTTGATGCTAATGGGAGGACAAAATTAAGTTGTGCTCTGGGTGTTTTTTTGTCAAGGGTTCCAATTAGATAATCATAAGAGAATTGCAGAAAACAAGTATAAGACAGTTTTGTCAAACTTTTTGTAAAATACAACCTTTTCTTTATCTTTTTTTGCAGTTACAGTTACTTGTGAAACACGTAAATACATGATATATAATCTCAGAATATAATCCACTGATGTTTGAAAATAGAATATTTGGAGATAGATTTAGAAAATTTCAAATTGGAAGACATTTTTGTTCCCACATGCATCAGCATAGCCTGTGTTCCTATTTAATAATGTCAATGAGTAACTTTTTTATGGTTGAATCAAGTGACTAATTCAGAGAAATTGTCTTATTAATTTCCACATGTTTCCAGAAGTTATAACAACAGTATTATCTAAAGAATATGTTTTTATTCTTTCCAGGAAACACATTTTTCCCTGGCATTTTCCAAGCAGCTAGGATTTTTAAAGACAGAACTGATTTGCAACGTGGTTTGTCCAGTTTAGTGGCAAAGTTTGAATACATTGTTATAATCTTATCATTTTTTCAAATTAATTTAAAAAAAAATGCAACAAACTTTCTTGTTTCTGACAGGTTCTTTAATTTTGTTGGAGTTAGTATGCAACAATAAAGGGCTGGTGATACTGTTGGTGTGGTTTATAAAGATGTGGGAGAGTCTGATTGATTAGTTCATCAACATATTCATAATGCTAATTGAGAATGTTTACAATCAGTGATGAATTATTATGGACCCTAGCCATGGCATATGAATAGCTGTTTTCAACTTAAGTATTCAGCTGGGTTATTTATAAGTAAAGAGTTTTATTTTCTCTCAACTGCATTTAAAAAGCAGCCAAAACTCAAAGCCTTTTCATTGGTGTTTTAAGGCTGTGATATGTTTCTTAGAAACTAACAAGGAAAAAAGATTCTTATGAAATGTTTGTTTACTTACAGTCATACATGAATTAATATGCTGAAGAGAATTTTTGTACCTCATATTTGCTTCCCTAATCAGCTTTCCTCTTTTGTTTATAGCACAAAGAAAGAGGCAAGTAGTTTTCTAGGCTTGAATAAAATCTTAGTCAGAGAGTGTCCCTGTAATAGGTATTTCGGTGCTTGTGTATCTGATGCAAGTTCTATGTCCTACAATAGATATTTATCTTCTAATAATTTTTAGAGGTTGCTTCTGTGCGTGACGACCTCTGAGGTCTTTTTCTTTTCCCTTTGACAGTACCAGTTGAATGTGGTGCATGACTTTCCCTTAGTTTTACCACTTCATCCTTGATATCAGAAATTGGGCCCTATCCAAAACTTGCAAGAAATTTCTCTAATCTAATCTAATCTAATCTAATCTAGTCTATTATAAGAAATAGAATCTTTGTCAAGACATAACACAATGTGCATAGTAGAGTCGTCTTGCTCTTTACATTTTGGGTGAAGCTGCATATACTGTGTTCACAGTAACTTCCATTACTTTCTAAAAGTATTTCTAGGGTGAGGCAGCATCCTTAGGAGAATCTGTTTCCAGGCAGGTTCATTTAGGAATCTTCCTCATTCTCTTGACAAAGAAAATATTTTTTTTTTTAAGTGCAGTTAGAAGAATGTTTTGATACAAGGACACAGAGGTTATCTAGCCCTTAAAATTTTACTTGCATTGTATTATTCCCCCCCCCCTTGCTTCTACTTTCTGAAACAGCCCATCAGAACAAATTTCTTTTTCTTAATTTTTTTTCTAATAGCGTCTTTGTAATTTCCTGGTTTGACCAAAAGTTTCTACTCAGAGAGTTAAACCACTCTGGAAGGAGTTTAGTGAATGCCATTGGGTTTTGCTTCTCCTGCCTCAGTAAGCAGTCCTCTATCCTCTCAAACTACTGCCTGCAGAGAGCAACCTCCTTTGTCATCATTTCAGCTTCACTGCCTAGAAAGCATTGGAAGAGCTCACTATAAACTGAAACTGATCCCAGGGTAACAGACTGATTTTTTTCACACATGATTTAGTCCATGACTACATTTCATACAGATTTCCAACAAGGCAAAACCATTAGTGAATGGTACATCACAGAGGCAGAATAATACTCTTATTTTTTCAGTTGTTTTTTGGTTGTTGTTTTTTTTTTTTTGTTTTTTTTAAAAATTTTTTCATGTTACAATGAAAGATACTTAATTCAAAAGTGTTTGGATTTTTGATTGCTTATAGTTTCTAAGGCTTTTGAATGAGGCCCTCTTTCAACAAAAGCCTGATAAAGTTAAAATGAAGCACAGCTTTCTGACACACCATCATATCCTCAAGCTCTTTTTTAATAGAGGGGATCTTGCCCCATACCTCAAAGAACCTGAGAAGGAGCACAGTACATTCAAAGACACTATTTTTAATTAAACTGGCAAGTAGCTTGTTTGTTGAATTATAAACTTTAAAGGTTTGTACATATGATGAGATGGGCACCATGACAGCAGCATGAATATCACTAGACGTGTTGAAGAAAGCACGAAAAGGACCAGTATTCTTTATCATCTGAACTATGATTATCTATATTATCTGCTGTTGTGCTGTTCTTTTATTGCATTACGATGGATTTTTAAAGAAATCTTACGACCAGAACTTCAGTACAGAGAATACTGAATTTCTCTGCAAAATGGTGAAGTATTGAGCTGTTTTTCTTTCCTAACTTTTTCCATCACCCTGAGGTAGGAAAAGTCACTATGACCTTTCTTAGGGTAAATTAACATTCATGTTACTTGACCTCTGAGCTCATTCCTCTCAGAACCTTTGTTCTTGACAACACTACTCAGATCACATCCAGTATCTGGATGTGCCTTGAAAGTACAGTAATTTCACGAATATAAGCCGCACCATTTTGACTAAAATTTTGGTCTGAACCCAAAGTGCGGCTTATAATCAGGTGC
>PYHW01010846.1:1082068-1096736 GCA_013186435.1 Turdus rufiventris
CAACTTCCAATGGGATGCAGTAATTTTATCAGTCACACAGTGGGACTCAATGGCCATTAGCAGAAAATGACTCTCTGGAGGAAGGGTGCGTTGTGAAAAGATAAAGAACAATGCCCCACCTGGTTTCAATGGATGGCCCATTAGCAGAATATCTCCCATGGAGATAAGGATCAGTGCCCCCACCCTCAACAGATGGTGATAGAACAGATACCTTTTATCACACCCTGTATTGTAACCCAAGACCCTCAGAAATACTGTCAGATCATAACAGTCCTCTCAGCAGCCATCACATTCTCTGTTTCACACTTCTTCCATGGAGTCAGCGTGGTTCAAAAGTTTATTGACAGGATGGGGAAAGAAAATTGCATCTCATGGAGATCAGATTCTCTTATAAGATCAAATGCTTGAAAAAAAGCCAACTGAGAAGTCACACACGTAGAAGCATGCGATATTTTTATAAAAAGCAATACTTTTCTTTGTAAGTATTTCTGATAGGGGTCTCAATGCAATACTACTGCCAAAACCACTTCTTGTTCTTGGGAGTAAGTGGGAGGAGAAATGTTTTTATCAAGGAATGCTGCGAGTGAAACTGCTCTTACAATACTGTGCTCAATTCTAGTATGTAAGTTTTAGAAGTGTTCTTTAAAAATTGAAAACATGTGAAAAATATGTGAAAAACAAAAATGTTTTTGAAGAATTTAGATTATTGTGATAAATTGCCACAAGGAGATTGAGAGATTACTTGATACAGCTTAAGCACTCTCACTGAGGGGGAAAAGTAAGTTTTAGGTGTTGTTTCATCTACTAGAGAAGACAACAAGGATCAATGGCTGAAAGTTAAAGATGGATGAGCTAAATTTTTAAATAAGTGATATCAAGTTTTCTTTTTTTAAAGGTGAGGCTGTTAAACTCTTGGGAACATTTGTGAATTTTCAACATGCACAATTTGCGCAACATGCACAGTGAAGTCTTACTAGGCAATACAGTTAGAGAGAACATAAATTATGCTCTAACCAAATACAAGTTAATGAGCTCAATTCAAAACTAACTAGATGAAATTTAAGAAGTTCTAATGATCCCTTTGGCCTCAATCTCTGTAAATTCTGAGTGCTAATTAAGTAACCATTTTTCCTCAGTAAGGACTTCAGTATCTAACCACAAAGTAAGAACACATAATGTCTTATTGCCCTCTAAAAAGGTATTTGTCTGACATGGGTAACGTATGCTAGCTTGTTAGAGAATTTGCATAGCTGTTCAGCACACAAAGTCTTTTTGAGAACATCTATTTTCTAATAAATAAAATGAAAAACACTTCTGCTTGAAAATTGTAAGAATCTGATTTGAATGCCATTGGGGGATTTTCTCTCACACTTTATATTACAGGAGTCAAATGTGTAGCCCAGGAACTGTGCTTGTGTTATGTTTGGTTTAGAAACCTGAATATAGATCCCTCAGGCACTGTTTTTTCAGGCGATCCCATGTGAGACAGAGCAGAGGTGGAAAAGCAAAGCAAAAGCTCTGACAGATCCTCTCCAGACAACTTTTTTCAACTGATAGGAGAAAAGGAGAGTCTGTGTTTAGCTTCCAACCCAAAATCTGACTGCTCTGTAGTTTTCAGGCTGTTTGGCGAGGCCACTTTCTTTCCCACTGAGAAAGACTCATAAAACTCATGTGGTTTATTTGAAGAATAGTGTGGAAAACATTGAACATCTGTCTCCTATCTTCTGACAGGCTGTGTAAATGCGTATTTCAACAAAGTGGATTGCAAAATTCATGATCTCAACTTGAGCTATTTTATGCTGGGTATATCTTTGCAGAGAGGAATAAATATGAGAAATGAGTAATTTTTTTTTCAATTAATATTATTTTCAATTAGCTTTGGGAGACTTCCCCTATGTATTGACATCAGTGTTTTTTCCCAAAATGTCAAAACGATTCACTGCATTGAAAAGAAAATTTAGGAATACAAGTAGAGGAGACAGGTAGTGTTGAAAAGCTCCACAAAAAAGTGAGCTCATGAAAGACACCTCCATGGAGACTTCACTGAAAAATGAGGAAAATTCCTCATTTTGAATAAAAATTTGCAATGTGGAATATCACAAAAAGAGATTTTTTTATGGTCGTTAATATTTTCCTTTAATTTTTTGTTTTATCTTATTAGGTTACTCTGTACCTTTGAAATTATGAATTCAGATTTGTCAGCTTCAAATCATGTAAGAAAGAAAAAAATCCAGGCATGGAAATGTTACTTCTCTTTGACTTAGTTTACACTTTCCCCCCTGTTTTCTTTCTTTCCCCTTCTTCTGTCTTTTCCTGCCTCCCAGGTCTGGAATTTCAGAATATTTTGATGGTTAGGTAATTCTTATTTTGTGATATTAGAATATTTCTGGGACAGCCATATTAATCTCAGAACCAATACAGCATCATTTGTCTTAACACATTTTATTGCTGTAGTTGTATCCATAAGCTCTCACTCAAATTCTTATCCTTGTGTACTCCCCCTGTTTGTCAAGGCTTTGAAGATAATCCTAATAAGAATCAAGATTTGACTTTTAGGGTTACATCTTCTGTTTCCATTTACTGAACTTTAACTCTCTTTGAATGCTTTAATCTTATGACTGAAATGAAGAAAAGTATCAAGCATGGGAAAACATAGGCTAGTGCAGAAGAAGACATAAGTGTGAGGGATTTCCCTCTTCAGGATATTCAAATATATATATTTTTTTTAGAAAAGATTCCTAAAGCAACTTTAAGAATCTGATATTCCTGGACATCGCTCACAGTTTTCAACTTTTTTTCACTCATATATTTCTTCTTTCTTAGGATGTCTTAGAGATGTGAAAAGGTATTTCTGTATAGAGTGCTTTGGTACTATTTATTGGTTTTTCTGTGGTTAACTAGGACAGGTTTCTATTTTGCTAATGTTCATTTACCCTGTGAAGGCATCCCTTCAGTGATGCAACTGTGTGTGACTGAGGAACCAGGGGAGGGTTGGAATTTAACCAAGTGTGATTGTTAAGTTACTCAACATACAGACTGTATACAGAGGCATTATTATGACCACTTATCAACAGCTGTTGGAGCACTGGTGTGCCTTGTATTGCAGTTGTGCAGTTGTGCATTTTAAGAGCTCAATCAGGAATTTTTTTGGATGAGCTTCCAAATTTAGAGACTTTATTCAAGACAACAGAGAATGTATTTTTAAGGCAGCACGAAGTTGAAATTATTGGATCATCTGAAAATGTGTAAATCAAATTCCTTTTTATTTTTGGAACTCTTAATACTATTGCCATTGTAAAAGTACAGACTGAGTCCACCTCTGAGGAATAAGTAGTACTTTCTTTTGCTGGTAAGACTTCTTCTCTTGCTAAATTCCCAAAGTGGGATTTTTTCTACTGTTGATGTGATGACAACTCAGAGATAATGGCTTTAGTTCAACATTGAAAATAGTAGAAAACATATCCCCGATTCTACTACACATGTTGGAACATCCAATTCCACAGGAACACCCAATCATTTTGTATATTTGCTGATCTGCCAAGTGATGAGAGGAAGATGTGATTTCTTATGACTTCCATTATCTCTTCTTTTGTCCACTGGGTGCTGGAGGCAAGTCTTAACCATTAGCCCCTAGGATTTTCTGTAAACACATATGGTTTTCATAGTGATGTTTTAGGATGAGATCATCTTAGTGGCAAAAACATTGCACAAAATCTTCCTTGTCACTAAACATTCTATAAAATGTAGATGATTTCAGAGCAGGCAAGCAATTAAAGGAAAAAATGGTGAGCTATTTTTAAATGTCTGGATTTTAATTTTCTGTTTCTTGTCTGCTGTTTTAGCAGCCAAGACTGGAAGGTAGCAATTGCAATGCTCGTTTAAATGATGTGCTTTAAAACAGTTGGCAATTGACTTTAACTGCAATTACTGGCTTCTTACCAGTATTTGCAGCTGTATAGTTAAGATTGGTGCTTTGAACTTCATTTTTGGCATTTATCTATATTGTTATATTACTTTCCTAATTATTTTTCATCAGTTTTATTTAGGTCTTGCACTGAGTTATAATGACTTGAACCCAAAAATTCTCTATAGGTTGATTTCCATAAAATACAAATATGTCATGTGTTATTTTACCAGATAGAAGGTCAGCAAGACAATTTTTTTCTCCTACTACAGAATTTGCTAGAGATTGTACAATGACCCTCTGCAAAAATCTGCTTTGCTTCTGTAAATCTTGTCTTCTATTCTAAGTAGAATAATATTTTGTCTGATTGTGGAACAGAACCAAAGACCCTGTCAAAAAAGCATTTGAAGTTTTCTAGCAGTTCCTAGTGGACATGCTGTGAATGACTAACCTTTGCAGTAACTGGTGAAATAGAAGCATACACACAATTGTTTTGAGAGATCAGTGGCACAGATTGATAATCCTCTTTTAAAACATTTTAAATCTGCTCTGGTTATTACTCTGTTGTTATCTGCTGAAAGCTTGTATTCACTGGAAGGAAATCAGTCATGTGAGTGGAGAATTCAGGATCAGACCTGGTAGAGACAGAAAATTATTTTGCTCTCAGCTGATTAAAATATCTTTGCCTACAAGGACTAGGTTGAGAGGATATGAGTTTAGAAAAAATAAATTTGTTGTTCAGGCACTGGAATGGGATTCAATTTCCCGTTCTGCCACTCAGCACCTCTGTTCCTAGGCTCTCCTACTGTTGAATAGATAATAGCACACATTCATCCCTGCATTTAGTACGTGCATGTACCTTGCCACGCACAGTGTGCTGCTGATCTTGTCAGCTGAATGGGTTGATATAATACAAGTGACAACACTGATAGCAATAATAGTGGGGAATAAGGCTTGACAGACCTCATGAGGAGCAGAGCCTGAGAGGCAGGGGTCCCCTCTAGCAGGTTGCCCTTTGCTCTGTACCAGCCTGAGATGGGCAGCAATGTCAGAGGTAAATAAAGACAGGATGGAGGTAGCCTGTGAAGGCCCCCAGGGTGAGCACCTGTTTCTCCCCAGGGCCTAGGTGTGATGCTGCCACATGCAAATTCAGTGTCAGCTCCTCCACCTTTAACAGGCTTGTGCTCCTTGTCCATGCTGCCTCCTGTGCTGAGCTGTGCAATCAGAGTCACAATGTCAAGATAAAATGATAATGCAGATCAGAGACAGATGAAGAATGAGTCATGGTGTTTCTGCCATAATTTTTTTTTTTTAATTTCAACCTAAAATATACTGCATTGTTCACGGAAGGATTTCTATTTCTCTAAGCAGCTTAAAAGCTTTCTTTTGTTTTATAAAAAAACCCTGATGCTGATTCAAAATTACAATATTAATTGATGTAATAGCTGGATGGTAAAATTCTGTGCTACTGACAATCCTGTCTTCATGGCTTGAGTTCTGAGCTTAAGAGTCCTGCAGCGCAGATCAAAGTGCTAAAATGAGCCCAGTGGTGGAGCAGCTCCTAGTTGGAGTGCTTTAAAAACCTTGTCTTGCTCTGAGTGACAACTGATAAAAATGTTTTCTCATGCCCCAGAAGCCTGACATTGTCAGAGGTCTAAAGGATGGTGCTGTGTTAGTGTTATAGACCTGAGCTTGGCCCTGCAATTGCTGCTGTAACAAGCAAGCTGTGAGGCAGCCTCTGACGCCTCTTTGTCTTCCCTGCTCTGGTGAATCTTTCATGTGCTTTTCTCCCTGATTTTCCTCCCTCCTTACTGCTTTACTAATTAAAATTCTAATCACTCTGACAGCCAGAGCTAGGGGGGAAAAATAATCATTCTTCCATGCTGCAGAAGGTAATTTCAAGGTGTTTTAGCTGCCAAAGAAACGAATGGAAATTAGACAAAGAAACTGGTTGTCAGAAGGGGGTGAGTTAGCTGCTGTGTACCCTTCTACTGTAATAAAATATTAAACTTCCAAAGAAAAAAAGTAAAACAGGATTCATCCTATATATTATTGCCATGTATTTAGAGAAAATATACCCTAATTTACCTTTCTGAATAGGGAAAGCTTTTGGTGTGTTTATTAACATCAGAATGATTTACTTACCTTATAGTGAATGCAATGTCAAACATTTGACTTGGTTTGATGTGTGATTGCTGATGATATGTGCTACTTGCTTTCGCAAGCTGTGTTTAAGAATATTTATTTAAAATGTACAGCAGCCTGCAGACACATCTTTAAAATGATAAATAGTTCTTGTTGCAGTACTGTGTGGCTCATGTTGCAGATATTGTGGTATTAGAAATTATAAAATGTAAAATGTTATCATGGTCAAATCTCACCACCTTCTTCGTCAGACATTTTCCTGGCCTCAAATAGGTTATTTTTATACCTATGCATTTCTTTAAAGTGTATGCTTTTGTAATGAACTTTAATAACACAGAGTTTTAAGATGCAAAACACCCCCGCTATGGCAGTCTCTATTGTACAAATATATGGGCTGAATATAATGTCTCAAGAGTTTGCAGCAATTCAGTTTAAATAAACACTGCATCAGCTTTTAGCTACTGCTCAAACTAAATCCAAAGCTTACTCTGAGATATCAACAAATTCATGGCTCATTTCTGTTGCTACTATTTTTCAGCGCTGATAGTGTGGAGTTAGAGAGTTTTACAGTTACCCAAATCTCATGGTATTTAGAGACAGAGTATTTCAACATGTTTGAACCTTTTTCTTCTGCTTCAGCTAAAATGGGACAAGTAGATCATCATACTTTGAGTATTAGAATGGTACTGTGCTCTGCTCTTTGTGTCAGAGCCAGTTTTGGACAATGTGGATATGCTTCTGTGACCCCAGCCCTCTAACCAGTTTTGCCTTCCTGCCTTGCATCTGCAGATGCTTCAAGAGCTGGTGTTTCAGGAAATGCATATCCTCTTCCTTGTCATCCTCCCAACCTTTTCATAAACATACCATAACAGAACTGCAGCACTTACTTCTGCTATTTTGACAAGTCTTCAACAACTTTGCTAGAGTCCATCATTTGTCTTTTACTGATGGATGAAGAGGATCCTTTACTCAAAGCTATTTCCTTTTGCTTGTTACTCCCACAATATCTTTTTCATTTGCAAGAGAAATTGTTTTATATCCCAGTTTTATCTTGAAAATGCCAACTGACTACTGGACCTTTCCCTTCTGGAACAGATACTGCGTGATTGAGGTAATGTATGCTTGCTATAATCACTTTTAAAAAGCCCTTGTGAGACTTCTGTCCAAATCCAGCTAGTTCCACTTCAACAGTTTACTCAGTCGGATGAAATTTTACCACAGCTACATGGTTGAACATATTTTTAATCAAGAAGCAGCAGTCATTGAATGTACAACATATAGTGGTACTGAAAAGGAATTGCTCTTCATTCTGCACAACAAAAACTCTTTTTTCTGAAGCTCTTTAAATTTCGCTGAAAAAAAAAAAAAAAAAAGAGAAAAAAAAAAGAAAGCTTGAAATCCTTTACTCCCCCCAAAGGGTGAAGTGAAGCCATACTTGGGAAAATGCAAACCACAGAGTTTGGTTTTTTTTACACCTATTTATAAACCAGTTTATATTTTTTCTTCACCCTACTTGATTTCCCCCAAAACAACCTATCAAGAATATAAAAAAATAGGCATAAATATGTGTACAGAAGAGTGAGGCAACGTGGCAGGAGCTGCTGGGGCCACCACCTTCCTGACAGCATTTTCTCCACAGGAAAGGGATAGATAGCTCTGTGCACAGGACGCTCATGCAGTGATATACGAGGGTCGACAAATAAAACTAGAGGGGTTCTTTGTTTGGAGCTCCTGTGGAGTTTATTAACCTCACACACGAGGGAACCACGGACAAAAAACCCAGAACAAAGGAGGGCCCAGGATTATATATGGGATAGAGGAAGGCAGGATATCAGAATTGGGGGCCAATGGGCTGAGGGAGCAGGGGCAGGGCAGAGGCAGGACTGAGGGGTAACAACCAACTGGGATTCAGGGGAGGAGTGACCAGGAGCGGGGAATCAGGGAGTGAGGAACATTCTAGAAGTGGGGTGTGGAAAAAGCATCCTGTAGCTGGGTACATTAACATAAGAGTACAAAGAATTGTGGGAGAACATTCCTTCAAATCTTTAAAGGGACATTCCCTCCTGAGTGTTCTGGACCACAGCATCTTCTACCAACTCTTGGGATGCAACAGAAAAGGAACTGGGAAACTGAAAAAACATAGTTATGATATCTGCTTGTTTTTAAATGAAAACATTGAAACAGGACTTGTTTTACTTGGAGAGTTGCTGATCCTGCCCTTACATGCAGTTTTTACAGAATGAATGCGTGCTGTTATCTTTGAAAATGTCACTTAATAGTCAGTGTTAAAACTGTGTGGGAAATGTTTAGATCATACCTTTCTTGAGGACTCAGAACTAGGAGCTGATCAGAAAAGTCTGGGTGGGAGGCAATAATGTGTCTTTAGGTGAAAATTACTGAACGTGAAAAAAAACCCAAAAAACCCCAAACCACTAGATTTAAAAAAATTAGCCATGATTCAGGGAGGTGTTTATTCTGACAGATCTCATTCATGCATAATGACTAAAAAATATCATTTACATTAAAATAAAAAACAAGACTAACAGCTGTTAGCTGTGGCCACCTCACTGAGCTCTGATATTACAGTTCCTCCTTCTAACTATAAGCTGTTTCATGTTTGCCTCTGAAATCAAATAATGAACCCCATTTACAGAGAATTGATGTTTATTTTACAAAAATAAGTTTTTAAGAGAATAATTATTTACCAGCATTATCTTCTCGACACTCTTATCAAAATGGCATGGATGGCGTGGACAACTGATGTCAACTACAAAATTTATTTCAATAGTCAGGTTCTTAGATGGTATAAATATGACATTGATGTTGTTTTCATCAAGTATCAAATAAGGATATATTATTTATCTTATGGATATAAAAAAATAGTGTGCTAAGCCTTTAAAGGATAGCTATGCATTAAATATTAATTGAGTAAAAGTGGTGGAAATGCTATGCATTGGAAAAAGAGGATTTAGACACACTGAATTCTTTACCCAGAAAGTGGAAAAATAGCCAAGAAAAGTCCTAGAGAAAGAGTTTAAGTTGAAGTTTTGAGATACCGGCAGAGAAATCTTTCAAAAATATTGATCAGCTTGGCATTGCCAGGGAGATACAGGGACACAGGAGGTCCAGGGATGATCCTAGGGAGCTCTGGTGGTCATCTTTTGGTCATCTTTCCCAGCCTGATACTCACAGCAGGGAAAGATGAGGCAAGGTTCAGCAAGTCAGCCATGGCCTTATCTAGTGGGGTCTTGGAAGCTTCAAGGCTGGAGCTTTCACCTCCTCTCTGCCTCAAAACTCTGAGCTTACAATTCCCTTCCCTTGTAGGTGTGCCTGAACTGCAAACTGCATTGTTACAGGGTGTTCTGGCTAGGGCTGCCTCAGTCCCTTTGGCTGGAGACCTTCCACCTTTGCACAAAATAAAGAAATACTCACTGAATTAGAAAGAGGAAATGAATCTCAGCAGTGGTGGCTGGACCTCAGTCTAATGAGTACTTAATTTTTTATACACAAGGAGAGAACACTGACACCATGACTTGAAAGGCTTCTCCCCTTTGAATACCCTTGTGGTCTCTTAGAACAGAGGGATCTAAATGCCTTCAGGCAGAGGTGAGATTGAACCCATCCAGGACAGAAGTCCTAATCACTGAACTATTAAGTAAAACAGAGCTACAGTTCCCTCCCATTCTTGGAAACTATGTCATTTAATTACCCTTACTTTTCTTACAAACAGGCCAGAAATTACGAGTTTCCCTGAGGGTAAAATATAGTATGAGCATGAAGACATATGGAAGGCATGGGAGCAGAGGAGAAGATTTGCAGGATAGAAAACAAAGAAAAATAGTACATAATTTTATTTGAATGTATTAAATTTTTTTCTTTAATTTTTAATTTTCTTTTTTCTGTTTTTTTTTTTNTTGTCCATTGTTTAACCACCCATCTGAAAAATCTATATTTTTCACAGTCTTAATCAGGGCTACTACTATATCCACATCTTCATAAAAAGAGACAGTTGCATAATGAGTATTTAAAATCTGTCTTTTAAAATATCATGTGTAAGTTTGTCTCAGTATCTGAAGGGATGGAGAAAGAAATCTGCAGATTTGTGTCAAGTGGCAGTTGCAAGAAAGGATTTTGGCAGCATTTCATGCAGCAGTTTCTGAATTCGCCTTCCCTTCATTTCCTCTCTCAGCAGCCAACAAAATGAGTTGACACAAGGCAAATGCCTGCCAAAGAACTTTAACAAGAGGCAGTTTTTAATTAACAGGGGCCAAAGAAGGTGATAACCCCAAGGGTAGGGAGGAGAAATTAACATGGAAAAGCAGTTCCACGCTTCCGCGGGTCCCAAAAGGCCATTCGTATTAGTGGTGTCTGTTCTGATTGAACCTTTTCCATGTCTTTTTATTGATTCCCTTGTCAGAGTCTAACAAAAACACTGCTGGCCGTCAGTTGTTTGCTCGTGGTGGCAGCTTATGGCTCCAAACAGCTTCCTTGTAAAACATTCAGCACGGCGAGGTCTGTCACTGTGGTTAGCATTTCCCAGAAATGATTAATTTTCTTAAACCTAGAATAAAACCCAACAAAATTAAAGCTAAAGCCTACTGAAATGAAAGAAATTCAGTTCACAGTTTCTCTCCAAGTAACTATTTCATCCTATTAACTGTTTGCCTGGCTTAGAGTAAAATGTTTTAATTATTAACCTTTTCAAAGTGAGATTTCGGAGCACATAATCATGCTGACTGTTTCAGAAAGGATTTAGGCATTTAGCATATCTGGCACTTGCGGAAAGTATTTTTAAAAAATAATATCCTATGGATAAATATTTCAAGTTTCTCTTCCTGGGATGAAAATGAATAATAAATAAAGCTTGTAAGAGCTTGAGGAAAAACCTGCCTAGCAAGCAAATATAAATAAGTAAAAAAAGAAATGTAATAAATAAATGAAAAGCTGGCACTTTTATGTGTATCAGTGCCTGTTCCAAATTCAGCTAATGCCAAAAGGTGGAGGACCATTCTTTACAACATCTCAGGAAAATCCATGCTTATTTTTGTATATTTCTGGTGCACAGTCAACAGAAGACTATAATTCAATAGTATTTGAACGACTTTATAGAGGAGTGCCAGTGTTTACTTTCCTGCTTCTTAGAGACATAGAAAAGGGTGTCATCATATGAAAAGGAAGTATGTTCTTCTTCAGAGGTGGGGCCTAAATGTTGATGTTCACTTGGTTAGCTGACTTATTCAAAGAAAGTGTGGTTATCCGTTTCACTTGAAAAATGTCAGCATTTCAGGCATATTAGGCATTTGAGTAGACAGACTCTGTCCTTGGAAAAGCATGCACAGTTCCCACTGACTTCAGTGGCAGTGACGCCTTCTTCAGGGCACAAATTTGGACTCTATACCACATCCTATTTTCCTTTCAGCCCTCTTTACAACAGGCATGAAGACTGATTGTTGTTTATTTGCACTTATTGTTTCCAGAGTTTTCAGAGTGCACTTTACCAGGAGTGCACATTAATGCCAAAAAAAAAAAAAATCTAGTCTGAGATCAAACACTCCATCATACTGTGTGTGAAAATATTTAAGACAAGTGAGAGTGAATTTACTGGGGGGAAAATCCAGTGCACACAGGAGACAATATGTACAACTACTTAATTAGACATATACTCATATTTGTAACACGTTTGAATGTTTCATGTTACGATGCCAAAATTATATCCTTTTTTGCAATGAGCTAGAAATGTAAGACTTTGAAGTATTTAATCTTCAATGTCCATTTTTAAAACATCATGGGAGTCACAAATAATTTAATCTGTGTTCCCTTGGGTGACTGCAGACATCACTGGATAGTAAGATCTCAGTGAAGATCTGTGACCTGCTCACTGAGACTACTTGCTTGTCACAGTTTCTTTCAGTTGCTCACATTGTATTAGCTGATTATGTTCTCCTCTCTGACTGTTTGAGGAAAAGGCAAAGTGGAAAGAACAAAATAGATAGTAAATAATGAATAATTAATCTTTCAGATTGCTTTTCAGTGTGTAATCATTACTAGGGTGACGTACTCTATTTTCAGGAGTCAGAAAGAATGGCAACTTTGTGGTCATGCTTTTGTTATTTATCAGGTTCACATATGTAAACATTTTAATAGGAGCATGTTATGCAAGAACACCATTTTGTATCAAAATATATTCAAAAGCAGCTGTGGTTTTTGAGTATTGCAATGTTTTGTGTTAGTGAAAATGGGAGCTGGGGGAGGTGGACCATCCTCAGACATTTGCAGGTAATTGTCTTGACCAGCCTGATGTGCAAATGGCTGAGTCATGCCGTTAGGTTTCAAAACCCTCATGCAGAGCTGCAGGCTTGAAGGCAGAGTGGCTGGAAAACTGTCTGGTGGAAAAGGACTTGGGGGTGCTGGTTGATAGTGATTGAACAGGAGCCAGCTGTGCCCAGGTGGCCAACAATGCCAGTGGCATCCTGGCTTGTATCAGCAATAGTGTGGCCAGCATGACCAGGGCAAAGTCTACCTGTACTGGACATTGGTGAGGCCAGATCTTGAATCCTTTGCTCAGTTTTGGGCACCCCTCTACAAGAAAGATTGAGGGGCAGCAGGGCTGGGGAAGGTCCCCAAGCACAAGTCTGATGAGGAGCAGGTGAGAGGGTTGGGGGAGTTTATGCTGGAGGAAAGAAAGCTCAGGGGACACACTGCCTACAACTGCCTCAAGGGAGGTTGTAGCCAGGTGGGAATTAGTCTGTTTTTGCAGGCATCTCTACCTAGTGACAGGATGAGACAACAGAGTCTCAGGCTGTGCCAGGGGAGGTTCAGTTTGGACATGGAGGAATAGTTTCATCACGGAAAGGGTGTTTAAGTATTGCAATGGACTGCCCAGGGTAGAGTCTCCATCCCTGGCAGTGTTCAATAAACAAATGTGTTATTGTTATACCACTATGTGTTACAGTTTGGTTGATTTGGTGGTGTCCAAGGCTGGACTCAACGGTCTTGGAGGTCTTTTCCAACCTTAATGATTCCATGATTCTGTGACCTTCAACCCATTCCCAAGATGCTGTAGTTTAAGTAGCAATTGTTAACTCTTATAATTTGTAATTCAGCCTCAGTACTATTACAGAAGAACTTTCTGAAAATCGTCTTGAACAATGTCACTAACAGTTTATTTCCATTAACTTGCACATAATTATCAGCACTGTTGATATTAGTATTATTGGTACTATGATCCAAAAAGCATAACTCAGAAATAGATTAAGATCTGTTGTTTATCTCGCATAGCTGATTAAGTGTGATTAAGTGTGACTTTAAGTGCACTATCCTTTTCTTGCTTTTTTGGGAGATATTTTCACCCTGTCAGAGAAGGTCATCCAAGGTAAATGTTGTCACTGATGTTTGACTTGCCATGACTAAAATGGCAGCTGTGTAACAGCTATGCAACAAGCACTGTTTATCTGTTTTTTATATTTAGAAGAAATGGTAGTTGACACTAAATAGGAGCTATGGTAACAAAATTATTGTAGCTAGAGAGACTGTAGATATCAGCACTCATTGCACAGAAAAGAGAGATGTTGTTGTGTTAGATTTTTTTTAAAGTTTTTTATATTTTCCAAAAAGGAACCCTACATAGTTGCTAGCTGAAATACTCTTTAATGCATCTAGGCTGGCAGTGTTTTTTATTATCTCCATATGTCACCATTTAAATAAAGACAATGAACACTCAGAAAGCATTAATCTCCTCTTCCCACCCCCTCTGGAAAACAAACCTCAGAGAAAATACTGACAAATGATATTTTAATTTGTTTGACCTCTAAAGTGATTAAATAATTATGAAACTTCTTTTCTTTAACAACTGGTTTAAGTACTTTATATTCTTTGCTCAAAGAGATGTAGTTTCCAGCTAGTAGCAGTGTGATTGATTTTTCCATATCAGATACATTGTTATGGTCTATTGCTTCCATAGCAAACCTATAACATCTGTCTTCAAACTCAGGCTGCAGTCCTGCACTACTCAGTGATACTTTATGCAACCACATCCTTCCATTACAAGTATGAGTGGATTAATATTGATTTTTCCCTCTTGTCCAAGACAGGAGGTCCATCTTAACAGCAATAAATTGCGCATCTGAGATATGAGGACATGCTTGGTCCTCCTTGGTCTTCATGCCTCAGATTATTCCTTTGCCTTGAAACCAATTTCTGATGTTTTTAACCCATTACAAAGGCTGAAATTGAAAGCTGTCTCCTGGTTTAAATACTTGTTTGTGTTATGTTGACAGTCGCTGGTCCTAGAAACAGATTTTAACTCTGATCATGAGTGAGGAGAGTGATCTTTCAAAGCTTATGCACAGGCAGGATTGGAATTAAAACTGCAAAGAACAGTGCTAGAGCAGGAATTACAAGCAGTGAGAACTGACCACTTGCTCAGAAAGTCAGTCTAATGAGGGCAGTAGCAAAGAGAGTAACAAGGTAGTACTGGGTAGCAGACACAGCACTGTTGGAAGGGTGAGGATGCTCTGAGTTAATGATGCACATAAATATTGCAATATTTTCAGGATACTCTAAACCACACACTCAACTTAAGACCATGACTCCTCTCCTCTCCTCTCCTCTCCTCTCCTC
>PYHW01010846.1:1096786-1116207 GCA_013186435.1 Turdus rufiventris
TCCTCTCCTCTCCTCTCCTCTCCTCTCCTCTCGAACAGGTGTTCATGTACAATAACATTCTTCCAACCCACAAACCTATTTATAACTGCTTTGAGAAGCTGTATTTCTAGAGGAGTTGAAGGCTACTGAGTTTATTATTTTATAGAAAGTATAAAAAAGGCTAAAAATTGTTATAATCTAGAAAAAAGTCTTAGTCCAATTATTTTAAATATAAAAGGTACATTTTACTTTGTCTATTAGGCTCCTTTTTTAAAAAAAGCACATATAAACTTCTCCATTAACTACCAATTGTATGTAGTCAGAACAAAAATACCCATAACTCGATAATATGATAATAGTTCTTCTCAGGCTTCAAGTTATGATTCAGTACTTCTGCATCTGTTTATGCTAAAATTACTCTGATAGCATTTACTATTTGCAAGTATTAACTACAGAAGAAATTGGCCACATATTTCTTAATAAATCAAAATACTCCTGGATAAAATAGAAACAGCAGAAAAAATATCATCTAAACACTTACGTCTTTTTCAAAACATGCCTGTATAGGATGGTCCTTTTAGTGAACTACATCTGTAATTTGGAAAGGTATTCTCATCAGAAATCACCACCAAGAGCTGAAAAATATCAGCTAGAAATATCTCTCGTAGAATATGAACAAGAGGGATAGCAAACTTTATGCCAAATACAGAGTGGAAATCTATATTCAAAGTATTTTCAAATGCATATGCAATATATTCAAAGCACATCTGCTAGAAAAAAAAACCTGTCCACAAGCATGAGATGAGGATAGATGTAGAGAGAGGTCTTTCAGATTTTTCTCCAAAAACAGCAGCTCTAACATTCTTGGGAGGGGCGTGGGGGTGGTGGCAGAAAGAAAAAAGGAACAAAACTGTATGTTAAGTTCTGCTAAAGTACAACAATGATAACTAAAACAAAAAACATTGAGCCTGTAGCAATTTTAGATTCTGCAAAAAGCCCAAAGCCCTGGCTAAGCATACCAGCATCTTTTCTGAAGGCGTTTCTGAAGCTTTTTATTTTCTTGAAGATTTTCTATGCAGTTAGGAAGCTTAGGCAGAAATCTTTCTAGTAACTGAAGAGAAAAATTCTTTTGGAGTGGGCTCAAAGTTCAAGCTAGCAAAATATGTGCATAAGGTTGGAACATCTTACCTCAGTTATCTTTAAATTCACTGGTAGATGGGGAAATGAAGAGTAAATGAAGATAAATTGCCACCAATGTGAAGGGAACACGCATTTCTTATGCTGTTGTAGTGAACATGGCAGTTGAAATGTTTTCTAAACAAAATCACTGTATATAAAGCTATATAAAAATTATTTTCAAATGGGTTTTTTCAAAATTTGCTCTTTGGAATTTCTTGACAGTATTTTATGTGAAGAAACTTCATTCAGATTTATATCATGCAGATTTTTGACTGGAAGCAACTATTTGCATATTCATATTTATCCTGTAACATGCATATTGCACAGGTGGCTACCTTTACGTGCTAATGTGGACTTCTGAGCTACCAAGGGACATAAGCACCTTCTCTTTTCTCATGATTTCTTCCCCTGCTAGTCTTTTTTTTTTTTTTCTTTTAACTTATAAGTATGGTCCCTAAATGTTTTGTCCTCATGGCAAAGTGTTAATAGCTGTTATTCATGTCAAAGTGGTTCTAATGGGACCTTTAAATTGAATAGTTTTCTCATTTCCATTTAAAAAATATTTTTGTATACTGATGTACTCATAATTTAAAAACATCTTGTTGGTTGACAGGAGTGAAACATTAGTCAAGAAACAGAGACTGGGTTACTAAGTTTTTAAACACATATGGTTTATACAATGGTAGGTTTAGGGTAATGAGTCCTTTTTGGTTAGGCATATTGGTGTACTTAGAAAAATAGATGAGATTTATGGTACAAAAAAAAATTATTTCTTATGCCGTAGAGGCTTATAGCATGATTTTAATACATAACTTGATGACTTTCTTATGAAAGAATTGTTGGAGCTAATAATTTCTTAGATAGGTGAAAAATACCTCCAGACTTTTTCTTGCAGGAGTATTTAATTGTTTTCACTAGAAATGCAGTGATTATTTCCTTCACAATAATACCATACTGTGATATTGTATTTGATTAGCATGGAAAATTATTTCAGCGTAGTCCTATTTGAAAATGTATTTGTGATATTTTAAAATATCATTAAACAATTCCTAAGAAGACATTATATATTATTCTATCAGATTACATTTTCCTTCAGCATTACTGAATGCTTTGCTTATTACTTTATCATGCTGCATAAACTGTCAATATTCATAACTAAAATCTGAAATGGGGAAGTACGACACATGATAGAAACTGATTTCTCTCTGCAATCATAGTTTTAAAATCCAGCTATTTTTATTGTCATAATTGGTTTTAAAATATTTAAAGCATTGGTACATGAGATGCAATATTGCAATTTTATGAGTCTCATTAGAGCCTTCAATCAGTGAAAACAGCAAGGCTAAGGTGCATGAGGTGATGGTGCTGTTTGAAGGCAGTGAGGAAACTCAGTGTTCTCAGGCAGTTGTAATCTATCAGATTTTGAAGAGAAGCAACATTTGTACTCTACTTCTAGACAGGGGAAGTGAAGGTTCTATGACTCCAACTTCCCTTGACTTTTTAACCTTGTACATCCACTGAAGTTAACCCAAAACCTTTCCTGCAAACCTGGTCCTGGCAGAGGAGTCTGGTGCCTTGCATTTCATGAGGAGTGATGTGCTCAGATGGGATACCAGGGACTGGTCTCCTCCTGAGGCCTCTCCAACGCATGCTTCAGCCTTAGTGTGCAGCCACCCATAACAAGGATTAGCCTGGACATTCTTATTGTCTCGAATTATTTTCAAATTCTGTTAACAGAGGTGATAATGAGGGATTTTCCTATTCATAGACTCAAAGCCATCTTCCTTCTAGACCTGGAAGAATAGTCAAGTGGTTATTATAAAATCAGGCCTGCATTGTGTATAAGTAGTTCTGAAACATAGTTTTTTGTTCCTTGAGTAAATTACAGTAATTTCAGGACTATAAGGTGCACCCTTTTGACTAAAATTTTTGGCTCGAACCCAGAAGTGCGCCTTATAGTCCGGTGCGCCTTATATATGGACAAAGTTCGGAAATTTGCAAACCCGGAAGTGCGAGCTGCGAGTTGCAGGGGGAGCTGGCAGGGCTGTGGCTGCCAGGTACAGGTGGACCCAGGGGCCCATGGCTGATGGGTGCAGGCGAGCCCAAGGGCCTGCAGCGCTGCTTCTGCCGGGTACAGGGTGTCCTGCGGTGCTGCAGCGGTGCAGGGTGGAGGCAGGGCCTCGGCCAGCGACCGCGCAGGGGGAGCTGGCTGCAGATCCTCACTGCAAAAAAAAAAGTGCACCTTATAGTCCGGTGCACCTTGTATATCGGCAAAAGTTTGGAAATTTGTCTACACCCGGAAGTGCGCCTTATATTCCGGTGCTCCTTATTGTTGTGAAATTACTGTAATTGTTTTAGAGACATGCATTTTTATGTTTGCACAGAGAACAAAGGCAGGTTTGAATATAGCTTTATCTATCCTTATTAATATAGCTTCAAAAGAGTTCTTTCACAATATCATTAAAAGCAGTATGCTGAAATGTTACAGAAAAACTACTGCAAATAAGGATTCCTTGTTCCTATGTATTATAATAAAATCCTTAAGTATAATGGTCAAATAGTACTTATCCTAAGATTTCAGTATGCATGCTGTGTTCCAAGGAAATCTCAGCACAGTGTAGAAAATACCTGAAAGAGTCCAGCCATCTCCAGACTTGCTTCCCATAATAACTTGATTTTGCCCTAAGGCAGAAGCTTCAGAAAGAACTGAATAGATCCATTACTTATGAGAACTTCGAAAAACTATAAGAACCTGGAGTGGTATTTCATGGAAAAGAAAAAACTGTGGCAGATTTCATACCATTTATAGGCTCCCAAAAGACAAGCACCATTTCCTAAAAGGGGATATGTGTATATATAAAAATATATATATATATATACAAAGGCAGATGGTATAAATACATGACTCATATCAATTCAGCAGTGTTCCCTAAAATGACCTTGCAAATCAGACAAGACAGGTTCAGTATTCCTTTGGGGATACATTGAATGTGCCTACATGAGCTTTTAGTTTTCATCAGGAGTGTGCTTTTGAAACAGATCTCCAGGTTGTCTCTACTTACTGCACTTTGGTTCACAGCACACAGACATCAGATTTCTCAGTATGTTTTTCTTTTAGATGAAACTAAAATGAAATACCTTTGGAAAAGCCACTTCATGCATGCCAGCCATAGACCAGGAGAAGCAGTCCCCAAAAAAAGTAGGAAAAAGTACACAAACACCCTTGAAATGTGTGTTGTGTGTGTTCCAGGTCCTTGCCATCAGCTACAGCTCCACAGAGCTGTTTGGTTGCTCTGAGGGCTCGTGTAGACCCAGTCAAAGCTGCTGCAGATTGATGTTGGGGGTGTACACTGCAGGAAGAGTTATCACTCAAAAGAAAGATCCTCTGCAATATTACATTTCATGGTGAAATAGTGTTGAGAGGAAAGGGAAAATGCACAGCCAAGGAATATTTTTTTAAGAATATTAAAGCTATAGGTAGCAGTTAATGGACCTTGCAGTGGGGTTACTGTGCATTATTAACAGCACTGCTTATTTACAGTGGTAAATATGTTTCTATTATCTCAAAAACCTGTATAATTTTGAGTTGACATATTAGCAGCTTCAGAATCTGTCTATGTGTGCACACTTGTCATATATTTTGAGTTTTTCTTTCTGAGAGGGTGAGTTAAAATTTTCTTTATTTAAGAAAAATGAGAATAAGTTGTTGTCTAAGATATTTTCTGTAGCTGCTAAAATTAATACTAAACTGCAAGTATTGGTGTGATACAGAAATGTGTATGAATTTGTGTGGGTAGAAAGAAGATGTGCCTTCTCCCACATGCCTTTATTGAAAGAGTTTCTAGAGAAAGCCAAGTACTTTAAAGGACTTTACTGAAAAATATAGTAGCAAGTATGAACGTATCAGTGACATTTGCCAGATTGTTAATTGTGGCCCACTGGACATTAAATGAATCAGTAAAAAAAGAGAATAAATGGAATTATAAGCAAAAAAATCTGGTGGGTTTTTCTTGTAAGAAGACTACATGTATGCTGTAGAATTCAAGGTGAAACTCTTGGGCTGTGTCCAGTCCTCATGCTGCTGTTAAAGGGGATAAGCTTTTTATTCTGATTATCTGAGTAAGTTCATGGTCCATCATGGGGTGGCCTTCCCATGTATGGTCATAGAATCATTGAATCATAGCATGATTTGTGTTGAAAGGGAACTTTAAATTCATGGCTGCAACTCATCATTTTGGGCAGGGAGACCTTCCACTAGACCAGGCCCCATCCAACTGGCCTTGAACACTTCCAGGAATGGGACATCCACAACTTCTCTGGGCAACTTGTGCTAGTGCCTCGCCATCTCCACAGGAAAGAGCTTCTTAATTTTCATTTGAATCTACCCTATTTCAGTTTAGAGACATTTTCCCTTGTGCCCTTGGAAGAAGTTGGTCTCCAGCCTTTTTGTAGACCTTTCTGGAAGGCTGCAATAAGGTCTCATTGAGTCTTGTCCTTATTAAACCCCAACTCCCTCAGCCTGCCTTCAACAGAGGACATGATGCCAAAGCATTTTAGTTTGCTACACACTTGAAAGAATGCCACTCAACACACTTTTTTATGGCTTTAAACATCACTTTCTGCCGCCTGGCAAAACTACTTTACTGCCTAATCTTGTTGGGAGTAGGCATAGGTACAAAAATATTATGATATAATTTCTGCTGGAGTGGAATGTTTAAGTAATTCCCTGTCATTAAAGTCAACAAGGTTAATTACAATCATCATAGCAGCAACACTGGGTTTAAACTAAAGTTTTCCTGTCCTTGAGGAATGGTTGGTAACTAGAACAAAGAGAAATTAAACCGAAAGAGGCACAAGTTGGTGTATTATGCCATATGCAATTATATATTGTCACACATAAGAGGAGGACAATTGTTAAAGAAGAAGAGAGATCCAGGGTCAATATAAGTGAAGTGTGGTGGCTTAAATACTGTGAAAATTTATAAAATCATCAAAACTTATAAGGAACACTATTCACTATCAAGCAACAGACATCACTGTTAGGAATCATTTGGCCTAACAGGATCCTTTGGCAATCACTGTTTTAAAATAAATTCTTTGCTAGTCTGGTTCAAAATGAGGTGGTACATTCTGCATTTTCTGAACCTTGCAAAACTCACCATGACTTCTTCTGGAGCATTTTACAGGCTGTGGTACACTGAGGTGCAGAGTACAACAGAGTACAACAGACCCCAAAACAATTCCACAAAATAACCACAACAAATCAGGGCACTATTTTCAATAAAGGACTTGACTAATGTGATATTGTTGATACTGGAATGACATCTCTTACTCATATAGTATAAATGTTTTGCATTTATATTTTACTAAATCTCTC
This sequence comes from Turdus rufiventris, assembly GCA_013186435.1. NCBI lineage: Eukaryota > Metazoa > Chordata > Aves > Passeriformes > Turdidae > Turdus > Turdus rufiventris. The sequence continues at coordinate 1,103,322 of PYHW01010846.1, forward strand.
TGCTTCTACTTTCAGTGACACAACCTTACTAAACAAGCATCATAGAGAAGAGACAGTGTTTGGATTTTTGTTTTTCTTTAGCCCTTTGAACTTCAATGGTGTTTTTAAAGAACAGAAAGAATTTTACTAGTTTTCTGTTTATTTGCTTTTTCCATACTGTAGTCATTAGGGCAAATATCTTGGTTCAAGTTAAATAAAACATTTAGTTGTTGCCTTTGGCAGATGGATATTCTTGATGGTAGCATGAATTTGAGGCCCTGTGCTCAGAATTCAGAGGTCATATGTGAATTTGTTATGCTTGCTGGTTAACTCCACAATATAAATGAATCTGGTGAAATTCTCATGGAGTGTTTATTTTTTAATGTTTCCATAATACAGAGTAAATTATAATTTATGAGGTGTAATTGAAGAAAAGTCTAGAGGAAGTTGTGTATAAGATTAGGGGATTACTAAATCAACTTTATTGTGTTTTCAGAACTTAAAATATTTTACAGTTACAATAAATTGTTTGAGAGTGCTATCAACTCACAAATTTTAATAATTTAGTAAATATTCTGCTGAGAAATGGAGTATATGGCCAAATCCCAGAGTGGTTTGTACAGAGAATACTATAGTAGTAATATAATATTTTGTCTTTACCTAGATAGTGGAAGAGTAATTTTATCCGTAGCACATGGTGATTGTTCATTAGCTTTAATGAACTGCATCCAGAACTTGCAGGAGTTAGGAGGATAGTTGACATCTCCCTCCTTTTTCTCCATCTGTTGCAGGCTGTTAGATACTGCAAGCAAGTCCCTTGAAAGCAAGGAGGGACCGTCACTTACTACCTCTCTTGAAACATGTTGACCTTTTAGGCTCTTGGAAAAGTGGCTGCAATGTCAATATACGTCTTATGGGAAATGGCAATTATTCATCTCTCAGTGCTTGCCCAGAAGGAAACAAATAGGAAAAATGTGAGTTTATTTCCCATGAAGAAGGATGAGGCTAAACAGAATGACAAAGCAGCTGCTGCAATTGGTGTGTGTGCTTCTTACTTTTTAAAAAAAATATTATTACTATGTTTTGATCGTAACAATGATTTTGAAATAGAACCATGAAAATTATCTGTGGGAATTTTTTTTGCACATGCCCTTGGCACAGGCTATTCTGTCGTGGCGGTAGAATGTAACGTAATGAAAGATCTGAGATCTTCTCCAGCAGTAGCTGTTCATCACAGGATTGTGCGAGCAGCGGGGTCAAAGAGATTCAGCACAGGACTCTTTCCAGATCTTAATAAGGAAGGTCCAACAACAAATGCTATAATAAGATAACCGCTTAATGGAAAGAGGAATATAGATATGCAGCAAATCTAAAGTCCCTTCAGTTGTTGGACACCCTACATTTGTGCAGCATCAGTTGGAGCCCAGGTAGATTTCACACATCACGCTCTTCAGATCTGATCCTGTCATGAAGGAAAGCTCTCCTTTCTGGTCATAGAATTCTTCACATGTAAGCAACTCTGTTCTAATGAGAACTTCCTGCTGCCCTTTTAGCTAAAAGTAAGGCCATAAAGGTGGTCCAATAAACAGTACCCGGTGGAGGCTGCCTACAAAATTCTCTCTTGCTTTTAGGAAAGAGCACAAATTCTCTTGCACAAATTCTCTCTTGTGTAGGCTTAGTTTATGCTGCAGTCAAGGAACTTTTGCTGCACAGTACAGTCCCAAAGGCCTCACATTATGTGCAGCTCAGTACAGCATAGTTCAGCACAGCGTTGTACTTTCTTAAGTTCTGTTTGTCCCTAGTTCCAAAATGTGCAGCACTCTCCCCATCAGGATCAATAGAGTAGATATCCAGCAATGACATAACTGAGTGTGGAGTGACATCTGCATTTATTGTCAATTCAGCACGTAGAAATCATAATTTATTTTAATAATATCATTTATGGTAAATATTTCAATGATACATTTGGTCTTTTTCTGGGAAATTAAGTAACTAATGCTAAAATAAAAAGAAATCCTTCAGTTTCTTCTACTTCTCCCATGTTAGAAATACCCTGCAGATGAGATGGATGAGATTTGATCCAATTTGCAGTGACTTAATAGAGGGAAGAGTTGTATGATAGCTGGTAACCTATACAGACTTTTTGCATCATATACAAATACAATTTCAGAAACCTTTTGAAAAGATATGTACATGTGCATTAATTCACTCATTTATTGCAAAGGGGGAATCCATTTTCTTTCAGATTATGCTTATCTCATGTGAAAGGAATCCTCATTTATTAGTGGATAAGACCATGTATTAAGTGACTGTTCCTACCTTTGAAGCAATTTCATTAGTGACTGTACATATATACATATATGTGTGTGTGTGTGTGCACACTTCATATACATTTTGACTTAATGAAGAGCTTAATAAAAATCAGCATTCATAGCTTCTTGTAGTCAGATAAATTAGTTAATGCACAAACTGAGCTGTTATGTATTATGCAAAAGATTAGTTCTAAGATTTGCATAATGTGCTACAAATGACCTACTGTTTGAAACAGTAGCAGCTTGGGTAAAAGTGGGTTGAAAGCAGAAGTGACGTCAATAAAGTAATTACTCCTAGCTTGGCACATCTCATTCATTGTCAAAAGTTCAAGTCCCTGTAGTGCTGAGAGAACAGCTGAAAGACATTGAAGGCAGGTTAAAGCAAAAATGCTAAAACAATAGTCAGCAGGAAGGGCAGAGAATGGTCAGTGTTATCGGGATAGCAGGGATTCTTAGCTCTTCAGCATCTGATCCTAAATCCCATTAAAATGAAAAGCAGTCCTTGTGCCTCCTTAAAGAGTGTTATTATTCTGAAGCACAAGCTACGGATCTGAGTTATGAGATTGTACTAATTCAGACCTGACGCCTCTGTTAACTAGACCTTAAATCAATGCAATTTCTGAGAAGGGGGGAAATGCTCTTTCCTTACAAATCTTGAAGAAATTATGTAGTAGATTCACTATGTGAGAAACAGCAAGTGCCTGAATTTGTATAAAGAGTTTGATCGTATCAGGGGCAGCACACAGAGTAGATTGGAAACACATGGTCTCCAGTCAGTTCTTCATTTGGTTTCGTACATGGTTAAAGCCCTTACTTTCTCTTTCCTCAGGTGTCACGTAGGGTAAATTTTTGTGAAAATGTCTCACAAAATTTTGTCTTGCTATGGTAAGCAGCTTACAGGAACAAGTCCATGTCTCTAAACAATACTCAGCATAGATTTTCTGAATCAGCATTAGACTAAAAATATTTCTGTATAGGCAGCCTATACTGAAGGCATTTCAGTCCCTCTGCACACCTGGGGGCCAAAAAAGCTCTTGAATTGGTGCTATTAAAAGACCTTTTTAATTTGATTTCAAACAAATAATTAAATTGGTATTAGAATTATTAATTCCAGATTGACTGATGTATGTAAACAGAGCAATTAAAAGAGATGCATAACACCGCTGACTGAACAATGGGCTTCCCTCTGTCAGATGCTGGAAGAACCACAAAGACATTTTGTGTTCTGTCTTGGTCAGGCATACAGGTACATAAATTCACTTATTGTAATTTTAATCTAATTTTTAAGGGGATTATTAATAATTTTTAATAGTCAATGCACAAGGTATTATAATTTTATTTATTTTGTTCTTATTGAAGGAGAAAAAAATTTTTTTTTTTTTGCATAAGGGGCAAGAAGAATTTGAAATCCAAATAATTTTTGGCTGAGGCAATCTTAAATTAAGATTTTCTCAGGGTAGAGTAAGGTCTAATCCACTCTTGTACTATAAAAATATGAGCTGCAGCAGTTGAATGTCAGTGTTTTCAATTTGTGCTGTTTGTTAGCATGACTCTTATAATGTCTGACTGTTCCAGTGAAGCCTCAGGCACAAATGCTCTGTGAAAACATAAGCAAAATAAATTAATAGGTCTTCGGGTTAAATAAAAGAAGCTTTGAGAACCAGATATAATTGCAGAACTGATAAAATAAGTAATTTTTGTGTCAAGGTGCAGAAAGAATGGTGCAGTGCCTCAGTAGTGAGGATTGGGGGCATTAGGGCTGCCACATGTCCTGTGCTTTGCTTTTAGCAGCACTCTCAATGTACCAAGTGCTTCTACTGTCAACAGGGCTTTTTTTGGGAAGCCTTCCTCAGCTAAGAGCCTGTGCATCCTCCAGAAAGAGAGCTGCAGCTCAGCATGACCACCCAGGCTGGTGAATGTTTTGACCTGCAGCCTCCATTCAGCATCAACATTTTCTCCTACTTGGACTTCTGCTGTGCTTCTGAGCAGTACACAGTGCTGCTCAAATGTTTGGCTTTTAAATAAAACCTTGTGCTCCTCAAGAACAAATGGGAGAGTGAGAACCCCTTCCATTCATTACACACACTGGCATAACAGATGGAATAAATGGGCCAGCTGCTTTCAGTATTGAGGTACCTGAATCTACTCCAGACAGTCTACCAGGAGGAAAATCAGGTGCTTGAATGTCTGGTTAAAACCTCTTTTGGAAAAAAAAAGCAAGATTTTGAAAATTGCATACTTCAAAAATTGTACAATTTCAATCTTTGATCATCATGGGGAGTAGCAAAAAAGCAAGCAAGCAATCAGGTTTCTAGTAATGGGAACTGTTTTCAGAGACTTGGTAACAGCCACAGGCATAGTGGGTTGAAGTCAGGTCATTTTTATCAATAAGACAAAGTCTCATTTTTTTTTCACTAGGAAGCAGTGTTTGTAGCTATCTTTATGACAGCCAGTGTTCTGTCTTAATTAGTAATACCATTTCTACTTCACCTAAAATAGCTGAAGGGTTCTCCTGGGATCTATTCTTGGATACAATTTTGTTTAATCTTATTATTAATGGTAATAATTTTTTTTCTTGCTTGGATTATCATCTGTATGCCCAATGATTCTATTATTTAAACAAATAATTATTACACATTACAATTCCATTTACAGCATGACAATAACAAATCATAGTTACAGCTCATTCAAAGTAAATTAGTTCTAAAACACTAATAAAATTAATTGCAAGATGCTTGATTGGAAAATAGAAACAGTTAAAACAGGAGCCCTTTATCATAGTCTTTGATAGTATATTACTTACTGGACTAAAGCTACCAGCCTTAAATATCTTGGTGATTGTTAGCAAACAAAGAGTAATTGAAACTTGGTTGCTAAGAAACATTATTTTTCATTGTTGACAATAATGATTTTCTTTGATTGCTGCTTCTATTGTTGTTCATTGCACAAGCTAAATGTTTTCTCATAACATTGTGAAAACATTCTTTGGATTCCAATTGTTTTATGTAATACCACTGGGTCTGTTTTAAAAGCTTACAGCAGCATGGTATGCTCCGGGAAGAGTGGTGGTGTGGGATTTTCTGTGGTAGATGTAAATTTTTAGAATGCCAAAGATACATGAATGAAAGCTGGAACTGCAGTCCACGGTCAGCAATGCTAGACTTCTCTCATATACTGCAGGTGGAAAAATTTGTAGCAATATTTTTCTTGATGTCTAAATGTCTTAGCAGCATTAGGTACATTTTTCAGATGTTAACATTGGTTTTTGGGGAAGAAATTTTAGTAATCTGAAAAGAGGCTTGACTTTTAAAATTTTTTAATCCCAAAAAAGTGGCTTTAGTTCCCCTCAAATCATTAATCAAAGTCCATAAAAAATGAAGCCACATTTGTATCTGGAAAAGCATTCTTTGGCAAATTGAGAGCTCTTTGATTGCTGATATAGGCAGCCATCTACAATTTGTTCCCCCCAAAATACTGTTTGATCAGATCATGTAGCTGGCAGATTCTATTCCAAATTTCTTTGTGATTAATGCAAGGGATGAAAAACCAGCAGCAAAAAACCTCACCCACTTTAGTTGATTGTTTTGGCACATTCAATAGAGAAGTTCTGTTTTAGGTCAAAAGTCTACTGTGTGAAAATTACGTTAATATTCAAATGACAAAAGTTTAAAAAAAAAATTTAAAGATCTTAATTTTTTAAGTTTTGTAGGGGTTTTTTTTAAATTATATATTGTCTTTGAAATTAAATAAATTGTAATTCATGGGTATTCTAATTCTAAGAGGAATATTAGGAAAAGAGGAAAGACTTGGAATAAAGACTTGCACTACGAACTAGAAGAGTCAGTGAGGATTTTTCATTTTCCAGCAGATTCATGATTTTCCTTGTAGAGAGCTATGCCATATCTCTTTTCTCTTGTCTGCTGAGGTGTCTTTTAGTTATTAACTTCTTCAGGATGACTGAGTGTTGCTTATATCCACAAGAGCAAAGAGTCCACAAGTACAGGAAGTGCACACTGCAACAATTTACATGACAAGATTGGTTTACGGAGCAATTTACAGCATAAATTTTCCAACTGGGAATGTATGCTTTGGAAAGATGCCAGCTGCAGTTTAAGGAGGAAGGAGATATTACCTATTTTGTTTTGACTGCAGGTTTTTTTCAGATCAGAAGTTATAACCTTGTGTCTGTGAAGTACCTTGAAAAATTAAGTTGGAACCCATCCCGTGCTACGGAGCACAACTGTTATGTACATCAGTCCTTGTGCTGTAAAGAAAACATATATCATAAGAGAGATATTTCTTCCAGAAAGAGAAGTGAGATTTGTGTGTGTATGTGTGTGTGTGTGTGTGTGCATATGTGCCTGATTATTGGCTTCACATGGAGACTCATTGTGGCAAAGAGCGTTGTCAGTTTTAGTCCTCTGAAGACTGAATTTCCATGCTGAAAAGTTTGAGGTTGAACTCTTTATTAAATAATTTCTATGTTTGAAGATTTTTTTTTTCTTTTTGATCTGGCAAGCTGGTTCTTTAAATTTATTTAGAGAGTTATAGCTGCTACTTCTGGAAAATGCTGGGAAGTGAGGTTTGTATTTTTTGTGTAACAAGAGGAACGTGTGTAAAAACATCAGACTTCTTGATTTTCTTCTAAAAGGAAAATTACTCTGCAATACACCTCAACATCTCCTTTGTATGTCTTCATGTGCAGCAAATATATGCTAATGTTGATAAAATCTCTTTTCCTAATGAGTGTTTTAGTATTCTTTTGTTTCTTTGTATTAAATGCCTATTAACTGGCTTACTGTTTAGGTACTGTCACTAATTCTTGGTTTCTTGTTTCTAATTTGCTTAATTAACGGTTTCCAGAGTTCCAAAATGATGGTACTTTTATAAATGAAATGGAGCTACCACTGTTTTTTAGCATGGCAGGAAAGGACAAAAGTCAGATGGGGAGAGGAGAGAGCCTGTAAGTGAGAAGCAGAATTCATCTAGTAGTCAAGGCAAAATTTTAATGGATTTCAGGTGATCTGAATGAGGTAATTACACATTTAAGGGGAGTTTCTTTGTTAGAGTAAGCCTGACTCTCTCTTGAGAGTCTCTTAAGTTTTCAGCCCCTATATTCTACATGCACTATATGATTTTGCACAGGAGCCAAGCTATAAATTCTGCTATCTGTTATCTGTGTAGAATTACAGAGTGTGATTCCCAGTACCTAGTCTTTTGGGATTTTATTCTTTCAGAAGAGAGAGTGTATTCATAAAATCTAGTCACCTAGTAACAATGAGGAAGTACTGTCTGTGTACAGAAAGCAGATTAGGCTGGGGTCGGTGACTTTATGACTGCTATTCCAGTATATTTTATTTAAAAGGCAAAATGCCAGCGATTTAGTGCTTTAGAAAATAGTTCTATGTAAAGCCTGTGTTGTATGATGAACACAATAGAGGAACAGCAGTGACAGCAAAGAGTGATTTTAATTTCTTTTAATGTTTCCTCTTTCCATAACAGTCTCTGTGTCACATCATCCTTATAAACACTGCTGGAGTCTCTCAGTAGGACATTTACTCTGGAGAGATGTTTGTCACATGTGGACTGCCTTCTAGCCAGGAATTCAGTTGTATTTAAGGCAGTATGCTGAAGGAAGGCAGTTTGGTTAAAAAGGAAGGCTTGAAATGCCTCAATAAAACCATCATCTTCTGTGCAGGTCAGCTTCACCTAGGTAGTAAGCATCACTAAGCAAAAGAGAAGATCACAGACATTACTATGCTGCATCCATGCTGCAAGAATGAATATAAAGCAAGATGCTGAGCAGATGTGATATAATAGGAGAAGTCAGTGTAAAGACCAGAGGGAAGAGCACGTTTTATCAGGTTGTGCCATGTGTTTTGTGAAAGATGATAGCTACGTCAAAATGTGACCCACCTGGCATGTTATCTCCAGGTGTTTGTTCTCCAGACGTGGTAGTTGTAGGTGGATGAATGGGTACAACTGTAATGTAACTAATTTCTGTATTTGTGTTTGTAGTCATATCTATATATAGTTATGTTGTCTATCAGGTCTATTGATGCTTGAATTCCCAATTTATTAGTGATTCCATTAAAATAAATGAACATATTGGTACAATTAAAGGGAAAGGAATATGGTGTTGTATCAGTTGAGAAGTGTGTATGAAAATTTTATTGCTCATGCAAGAGGTACCAAGAACATTCAAAGCTGCTACTGCTACCAAAACAGGAAAGTGAGAATTTTCTGTCTTTTGTATGAATTAAAAAGGAAGATTTTTTTAGTATCTAGACCCTCATCTAATTATGATGCTGTACATCATAGTATCTGTGGGCACTGTATTAAATTCACTGCACTTTGTAATTACTCATTACACATCCACTCCTGTGAATGTCATTACACTTTTCTGGGTGGTGATGATAGGACATCTCTGAGCTCTCTCACCCTCTCTGTTCTGGTTTGAAAGGAGAGTTAATCTTCCAGCAAGCCACATTAAAAGAAAAAAAGAGAGAGGAGAGAGGAGAGAGGAGAGAGGAGAGAGGAGAGGTCTTAAGTTGAGGGTGTGGCTTAGAGTAGCCTGGAAATATTGCAATATTTTTGTGCATTTTATTCTGTGTATGCACAAAGCACTTGTCATTCTGAGTAAAGAGAATGAGATGATTGAGTGCTATGAAAAATGAGACAATGTTCTGCTACCAGTGTTTGCACCATTGTGTTCTGAGTGTAAAGTAGATTTGGCGTGTTACCAGCCCAGATGTGTAGCGTTTTACTCTTGCATTATAATAATATAAACACCTATGAACAGCAGAAGGTAAAAAAGTTGTAGTGTTGGAATTCTTGAGAGATAACTCTGAGCTTCATGCTTTTTTGTTTCTTATGGTGCCAAAACTGAGAAACTTGACCTGCATTTAAGAAAATTTATAAGCCTTATTTTTATAAAACGCTTCTTGAAAACAGATGGAGAAATATACATGAACTATGTATTCACATGTCTTTCAAGCTGCATACAATGAAACACCATATATGATAAATTTAGGATTAATAGTTTGTTCAATAGATAAAATTCTTCTTTGGATTTTTTTTTTTTTTATGATGGGTGTTTTCAGTGCATGAAGTATGAGGCTGAGGAACTTGATTGTTTTATCCATTTTTGTTTTAATATGTTTCTGTTTCTATCACATTTCTGTACCTGGCATAGTTCCATACTCAGTGATTTTTTTCAGAACACATGGTTGGGCTTCAGTCAGTCCGGAAAATCTTTCTGCATATGTTTAAACTGGAGGCATAAGTGCATGCATTCAGTTACCACGTGTGGAGATACTATTTGGTGTGAGTAGAGAACAGGAGCTGTATATTGTCTACTACTTATCTAACAAAATGGCTTATGTTTCCAACATAAATTAGTCATTCAAATTGTGGGAGTCAGAACTTCACAATCCCTCAAAGTCAAATTTTGATGGAGTCAGTATCTCCCTCTGGGATATACAATACTCTATTTGTAATGCTTTGCGCTTCCACTATTTCTACTTTCACATAAATCTCTTTTGAATACAGTTTATGTTTTAGGTTTCAGATATTTTAGTGTGGATGTAACTTTTCATTTGCACCACATGCTTTTCCAGGGGAATATAATTGATCTATTCCCTTTTGCAATATTCTATATTTTATATTCACTTTAGCTGCATGCCTTTCTTCCTCCACCCCAATAAATTCTTTATTGCAGATTTTTTTTTCCTCAAAAGCTTCCAGATTTATTGTTTCTGTTTTAAAGAAATGCATAAAACGATAATTGGTGAAGGCATTACTGTTTTCAGTTTACAATGTTGCTAACTAGAGTGACATTCACTTTCCTGATAAATGTGCAGTAAACTAGAAATTTAGAATAAAGAAGTTATTGCTTTTTTAAAACATTTTTTTGCAAAAGATTTTCAAATGCTCTACACCATAACTTGTCAACGAAGAATTTTGAGCAGCCAAGGCTTTTACCTGTAGTGAATACGTGGTTCAGGGTAAGAGGTCAAGGACAAAGACCTCTCTCAGCTGTAAATATTCAGGCAATTGATCTCCTCCTTTTATTTAATCTCACCAGCCACTTCCCTTCCTTTCTGCTCCTTTCCCTCTGTCTTTTTTCCCCTTCCCCCATTCCACTCAGGGAAACTAAATGTTCCTGCTGCCAGCAGAGCTTAGTGTAAGTGTAATATTACATGAATCAAAGCCCTTTAGGCCATGATATAGACTGGTAATTTATTACTGAAGAACAGAGGCTTTTTTGAAATTTCCTTTAGTTCAGGCAGATCACTATGGATTAACTAGGCAAGAGGGCAGCAGGTGCTCTCATTAAATTTACAGTCACTGCCAGCAGACAGGGAAACATTTAAAAAAAGAATATGCAGCTGTGCTGACACATGTAATTGCAACCATTCACAGACTCACAAGATGTGTGGGGGTAGCCACAGACTTTTGGTCACTGTGCTCGAGCTGTGCTGGCACACAAGGACCAATGCACATTGTGCTTATGGCTAGGTCCCTAAAACGGCAAATTGCCTTTACTAGACCTCCAAACGTTGTGTGAGAAACAAATGAACTACTGGCAGGGCTGGCTTTAGTCAAACCTCCCAGCTGAAGTGGCCTTGAACTTCAGAGAAGTTCATAGCCTGATTGCAGCTTTGTGGTTTTGGCATTTCTCCACTTACCCTTTGTAAAATAACAGCTTCAACAGATCTCCCCTTGATCTATGTTCTTGGCTCAGTTTCTTCAGCCATCAGATGCTGTTTTGTGTATAACTGCTATTTGAAACTAATGAAATGACATTTTTTGCAGAACTGAACCTATATTTTCCTTAAAAGAAAGGAAATTCCATGCAAAGCTTCCCACTAACGATACCTTCTTAGCTTTCCTTTGTAATTGCTTATTGCAAAAAAATAGTATAGAAATGCCTATTTTGCACCCCAGTTATTCCTTGGAGAAATGCTAACAAAGTAAACTCTTGGCATTAATCCAGAGCTCCTTTGAGTCAAGACTTCCACTGATTTCAGCGAGGTTTTACATCTGGCCTTTAAAACCTAGTTTTAGCTTTAGACATATGTGTTTTGTTTTCGTTACGACTTTTCATGGAAGTTTCACATGCAAGTCTAAGGTTCCACACTAAGCAGACTCTTATGCCTTGTTGCCTAAGTTCAAAACAATCCTCAAGTGCAAATGTACTGGAGTCGGTGTTCTGTATTCAAAATATGTTGTATTTTGTCTATGGCTGTGCATCGTAAGCTGTTTGTATACTACACACTGTTACAAAAATGTGCCAATTTTTTCCCTTAATTTTCTTTTCAAAGTACTTTAACTGATAAAAACCTGAAAAAGTTAGTTTGATTGATGAGAAAATTACATATAAATTATGTAATTCAACACGTATAACTGAAAAGACAGTTGATTTTTTGTTTATAGAAATTTGACTTTTTCTCTCCATCCTTCCTTCTTCCTTTCTATTTTCAGAGTTCATAAGCCAAAAAAACCAAGTTATCTTTTCAAGTTTTAGTTCCCTTCAATCTTAAAAAATAAAGATGTTTCATATTGTGTTTTTTAGTGTGCCTTAAGACAAATAAAAGGAAATATTGGCTCAATTCTTCAATATTTTTCTATGTGTAAACTCCTTTTTGGCATTATAAATCACCAAATACCTCTATATACATTCATCTATACAAGACTTTAAGAAGTTTCTCTTGTCCTGTATTTACTGTTTCCCTGCATTCATAAAATACTCTCATGCTACAGAGCTATGAAAAAATTACACTACTTTTATAGAGCCATTTATCTATTTTAGAGAAGATTAGCATGCGATCCCTAGAGACATTTCTCAGCTAATAAGAATAAAATGAATGCTTCTTGAGCACCTGTAATCAAATTACTTTTTATTCCCTAAACCCTTGACAGATGGCAAGTCCTATAGTTTCCTAGGTGGGCCTTTTACAGACCCTGGTGGTGTACTGCTGGGATTTTTCCTTTCTGTCATCTCACATTTTGCCCACTCACCAGCCGTCATTCCTTGAGAGAAAAGTGCACCAACCAACCAACCAACCAGGAAACTCCTCTCAGGATGAAAATCCCAGTATTTTGGAGGAATGGAGCACCCCGCCAGGTATTCCTCAATAGGTGTCACAGCCCAGTCTGAAGTGCTGGTAGAACAAGGGCCAAATCATTTTATGTCTTGTTGAGGAATGCTGCTACTGCAGACTTGATTGTTCCCAGAGAGATGTTGCAGCAAGATTGTTGCACCTACAAAAACCAAAACACAAAACCAAAAAATCAAACGAACCCAGCCTAACAAAAGGTAAAATTAAGGAAGGAAAGCATCCTATTTGGGCATAGTAAACTCTTTCACAGTTCAAACTAAAGCAATGTGTAAAACTGATCTTGTTCAGTATGAATTGGTTTTCAGGAATAATATTGGGCTCAAATTTAGTCTGATATTTTCAGAATTCAGTAGTTTTAACACAAAATACAGTAATTTCACGAATATAAGCCGCACCATTTTGACTAAAATTTTGGTCTGAACCCAAAGTGCGGCTTGTAATCAGGTGCGGCTTATATATGGACAAAGAATG
>PYHW01010846.1:1116411-1129161 GCA_013186435.1 Turdus rufiventris
TCACACAGTGGGACTTAATGGGCCATTAGCAGAAAATGACTGGCTGGAGGAAGGCTGCAGTTGTGAAAAGATAAAGAACAATGGCCCACAGCAGAATATCTCCTGCAGAGATAAGGATCACTACCCCCACCCTCAACAGATGGTGATAGAATAGATACCTTTTATCACACCCTGTATTGTAACATGCGGCTTATATTCAGGTGCGGCTTATGTAGGGACAAAAGAACAAAAAGTTGCCAACACCTGGGAGTGCGGCTTATACTCGGTGCGGCTTATAATCGTGAAATTACTGTACTTAAAATAGGTGTTCTGAGCTTGTTACATGTATATTCAAAAATTAAATGAAGCTTCCTTGTATAGTTCTGATGAACTTTTCTATTATCTCCACAGCAGGAGGTTTGGTTTTGTCTCATGATATCAGAATAACCCAGCTACGATACATACATCCATTTTCCAGACTGGGAAACAGAAGTTATGTTTTTGCACAAAGTTCATGGGTTTTTCAAGGCTGGAAGCCCCTTTGGGTTTATTCTTGTCCCTCTGAAAATGAATTAATTTAATTAATTTTCTATGTTTTTAATTAACATTATTACTCACTCATAAATTTGCTAAATTACCAGAAAGAAAACCAATAGAACAGACACACCTTGATTTAAAAAAAAAGACAAGTACTAGATGTTGGTTGAAAAGTTACTATATAAGCAGATGTCCATGTCAGGACATCGTTTCATGGATTTCAGATCAGACATGACACCAGCTTGAGACCGAATCTTTTATTCTCATCTCACTCTCTGTAATCACTCAGCATGGGATTCCCTATCACTTGTGCTGACTCTGTGTTCACAATGTCAATCACACTTGCATCTCAGGTGAAACTGATCTGAAATATTCAAATGAAAATAACTTCTCCAGGAGTCTCTTCATTTTGTAAGGATAACCTCTCATGGCTGTTTAGAAGCAAGAGAAAAGGTTGTTTGCTAGGTGTGGGTCTTGTCATTAGCTTTGAATTTAGTGCACATGGAATCTGCAGATCTATTCCTACTCCCTACAGTAGAAGTTACATGCCTCACCTGTCTGGAAAATGATAGTGTAAAGCAGGAATTAACAAATCCTGAAGTTGCCTGCAGATCATCTCAATATCAAAAACTTTCAGCAGTCTGCTTTATTTTCATATCTTAGACATACTTTATAACTCCATTTTTACATGAACTCATTAGATGAAATATATGATGAAACAGTAGCTTTTGCCATCTAGATTATTTTCCTCTTTATAATTATTTGTTAACTTTTAAAGTCTTATTTAAAATTTAATATGTATAGTGAGCAGGAGTCAGTGTACATTACCAGCAATAAGCTTATTTACATAAAAATGGGTCAATATCTGGAATGAGGAAATAAAATATTATCTTTTTTTTTTCCTATATTATCATTTTTATTTTTAGCTATCTTGAATTCATTTTCTCCTACTCTGGGTACTGCAGGGTCATACAAAACAAAGGGAGAAAACCTTGTATGGTCTTCATTAGGGTTGAAATAATAATAATATTTCTTGAAAGCACACGCTCAGTCCTAGAAGGTCCTCTAATGATTTCATGGTGTAATTGTGGTCTGTGAACATCAAAATATATGACCCTGTTAATAACTCTGGAAAGTTTATTTTAGACAATTTAATTGGAGCTTAAATATCCTTGATGAGTCACCTCAGGTATTGAAAACCTAGAGCAAATATTGTTATAAATTTATAAAGGAATAGAAATGTTATCAGAATCTGGCAATTTTTTTTCATTGATATTAGATGAAATTCTGCAGTGGAAAAACATAATGTTGCCAGCTAGCTTTTTGCAGTGTCCAGAAATTTCATTTTGCTGATAGTGAGATTTCCTTTATAACAGAAACAAAAGCCATTAGGCATAAACCTTAACTAATTATTGTCAGATGAAAGAATCTCCACCTAAACCCATATTTTTACATCACTGCTTAAACAGAAAATTTATCTTTGCAAATTTTATGTAAGGTACGTGACATTTAAGGCACCTGAAGAAGATTTTGTCATCTTAGCATGCATTATCTAAAGGAATATCAGGTTACTATTAATTCTTTTAATTTAACAGACATCACTGTGATATTTGATTTCAGTGATTAGCTCTCCAGATGCTTAATGTTGAAGTGACAAGAGTTTTGTTTATCAAAAGAACACATTATTGCCTGAAATCCATGCCCTTCACATTATATTTATCCTACAGATCCTTAATTAAAATTTCTTTTAAAAGTCTCTGTTTATATGTTCCATGTCTTCTCTCTCCCTGTACCGATGAATATCATGATTTCATGGCTTTTTTTAGGGCTTTGCTGAGGACAATAAAACAGAATAGACCACCATTGATGAGTGTAATGTAACTCAGCAAAGGGAATGAACCTACAGATATCCTCACATCACTCCATATCTAGAATAAGTATAATGGCATGCCCTCATGTTCCTTTGATCAAGAATTTCTGAATGTGGGGATGCCTGACTGACCTCTAACCAAGTCCTGCTCAGCTATCAGAAGTCACAGTGTAGCTTCATCATTTTAACTATTTTTGCTTACACATAGCGCATCTATCTATTTCTCACTCTCTGTGGCTTTTCAATTTTAACCCCACATTGCTTGTTCAGAAAAGGTATATAAATTTGTTTACCCTATTTTGCTTTTCAGAGAATTTTACTTAGATCTTCCTTTCTGTTTCTTCAGCTCTCCTATCAAGCATGTTAAAATTAGGAGATAAAGTAAAAATCATAGTGGTTTAACGAGTTTTTAATGTCAAATAATTAAACTTATGTTTAACTCTAATAATAATTCTAACAAGTTATCCAAAATATTACAATTTTTTACATTTAAATTATACGCATAATTTTAAGATTTAAGGGGACCAAATGTGCTAATTACATTTTTTTTTGTTTGCCTTCTTGTGTATCAGTTTAAATGCAGAAGAGATCCAAAACTTCTTTTCCTAGTTGTCCCTCATAATCACCTTTATAATCTGTAAAATGCCACCGGACAAGAAAATAAAGGCTTAGCTTTTTAGTTGAAACTCAATGAAAGATTCTAGACTCTCATCTAGGAGCCTAAAAACAGCTGTATTTCAGATCCATGTGAATAAGGACTGTGGAAAATTAATAGTGCAAGAATTGTAGGATTGGGTGGATTGCAATAATCATATTTACCAGATGTAAAAGGGGGACAACACCAGAGAATGACAAATGATGGTTTCTTCCTTGAAGCATATACCAGCACTTTAAAAACATTCTGTGTCACTGGGTGACCAATGTGAGACAACATGGTCAGTCAGCAACTAAGATTATTAGCTTTTCCTCAAAAATTGAGAAAAAAAATTATATTAAAAAAAAAAAAAACAAAGCAGTGGTTGACACAATATTCATGCTGTGGAATATTGAATAGCTTAACCTGAGATGTACCAAATTCTGGTGAGTTTTTTAGAACATATTTTAAATAGGTGATTTATGTCACTGTCTCATACATTGTTTCGTACAAATACCCATGTTGAATGCAAATTTTCAGGTTTTTAAGTTAGTATAGGGGACCAAGAAGTATCTATCTAAAATCAACATCAATAAATCATCTCTACTTTAGCAGACTAATGTTGTATTCTTCTGATAATATTCTTTCTCAGAAAGAAGAAATTTTAAAAATCCTGTTGAAATGCCACATCTCAAGGGACTCTGACAAAAGAAAAAGCAGTTTCTTGTTTTCCTGAGGAGATTCAGTTGAAACTGCGCAACAAAGGAAAACAACAGTCAAGTTTATATTTGCTTAATCTTGATCCATGATGAGAAAAATTTGAATGACTGTTTGTTGCTGTGCTGTATCTCCGAAACACAAAATTCTTGAAAATATTCTGAGCCTTATCTAGTGGATGTTCTTGTTGGCAAACTTTGAAAACTTCACCTCTAGACAGTTCTTGAAAAGGCACAGTCTGGGTGTGAACAGTGAGCTGAGTCCCTGCACTGATGACCAGTGAGCAGGGGACACCTCTGAGGACTCACAGTTTGAGTGAAGGCCATCTGGGCGTCAGATAGAGGTGTGGAATCTCGCCCAACATGTGCATAAATGTGTGATGAAAGCTATCCAAGCATCTTTTAGCCTGCATTTGATAAAAGTATGTTGCTAAGTAATTCCTTCTGAGAAAGCAGATCTTTTCCTTAGGAATTTGGAAGACTGTTAAAATATATGTTGATCTATTGCATAAAGCACTCAATGGACATTAGGGCGAGGGTAGGGCAAGGATAACTCTTCTCATGGCAGGAAATTGCTTTGCCTCTAGTTCTGATAACATGATGATGTTTCAAGGGACTTCCTATACCTGTGTGGTTTTTTTTTCCTTTCCTTAGGTTGTGAATAATTCTGTGCAAATTGAGAAGTCTCTCTCCACTACCGCACCAGTTCCTGCCATGTGTTTGTACTGGATAAATGCAGATATGGGTTTCCTCCAAAACATATATTTGACCAGGAGTGATATGCTCATCACGAGGCATTTTATTCTAAGCCTACAGATGTGGTCAGAAAGAAATAGTGTTTTGAGTTCATTCAGATATGTGGATTGTAGTTCTAATCATCTCCCCCTCTCTCTCTCATCATGTCTCTTCCTCTCCCTTTCCTCTTACCTTTATTTTTGATTTTGTTAGTCCTTCCAGCTCAGTCATTTGTGTTATTTCTGTAGATAGATGAAAACCTCACACATCTGCCATGTGGGCAAGTGACTATTAGCCTGTCAAAGCCTCTTATGGCTTTAATAGAACCTCATCAACTTCAATTCCTACTTTGGAGAATTGGTTGGTGTGGTACCATGGCACGGTGATGTGAGTAAATCTGCTTTTTTAACATCTCACATGTGAATTATAATTGCTCCCTAGCTGGCTACCATCTTTGATCATTTTTGGCCTCTCTCCAGAGCCTGTGGCACTCCAGCTACAGACTTCTACTCCAGAATGGATTTGACATCTCTTCTGAGGATGTCTCTGCTCCCACTGAAGTACATCTATCCTCTGCTATGCAAATATATATATATGGTACTCTTTTGTACACACTCTTCATCTTAATATCATCAATGCATTGAGGAAGCACATGCAGCTCCTCCCATGGTATCTGCCTCTTCTAAGAGAATGATAGAAGTGAGACCTTTATCATAAATCCCCAGTATTTTTATAAAGCTAGAAAGTAAACCTTGATGGTTTATTTCCCCTCAAATTATTTCTCATCCCTACCTTGAAGCCAACACACATTTGCTTTGATTAATGCTCTTTATCAGACCAAAGATCCTTTATTCTATTCAGCTGCCATACTTCTGGGCTGCAAAACTGTTCTTCAGTCAACTATGTACATAAAAGCACAGAAGATAGGACTTGAATACTAGTCCATTCTGTCATGACAGGACAAACCTTACAAATCTGTTTCAAAAACTCTCCAGTGATGAATATTTGACTATCTCCCCAAGCAATCTGTTCTGGTATTTCACCTTCCTTATCCTTAGGAAATTTTTCCTCCCTCATGCAATTTAAGAACATTGCCTCTTGTTCCAACTGCCATTGATGTGGAGAACAAGGTATTCTCCTCTTCCTTTGTCTATCTTTTTCTAATATGTTTGAACACTGCTATCATATTCCCCTATCAATTTTATCTTTGAGACATGCAACACCAGTTCTTTTAATCCTTCTCCATGGGTCATGTTTTCTAGACGTCTGATTATTTTCAGACTTTAGTTTCTTTCCTCTGGCCTTTTTATGCTTTTTTTTTCCTTTAAAATCTTTTTTGGGATTTTTTTTTTCTTCCACATCCCACCACCCCACTCCATACTCCAACATACACACATACTCCTATGAGAAGTCTGAAGAAGCTGGATATGTTTAACTGAGATAAGAAGAGGCTGGAGGGAAATAGTTCACAGGATCACAGAATGGGTCTGACTGGATGGCACCCCAGCAGATAATCTGATCCAATCTCCCTGTCAAGCTTGGCCTAAAACACATTGCACAAGATTGTGTTTAGACTTTTCTTGAATATCTCCAGACAGGGAGAATCCACAACCTCCGAGCAATCTGTTCCAGTGCTCAGTCACCTGCACAGTAAAGTTCATGTTCAGGTTCTGTACATAAGTTTCTGCCTGTTGCATTTTGTCCTAATGCTTGGCACCACCAAGCAGAGTCTGGATCCATTCCCCTGACAGCTTCCTTCAGACAGTCATAGACACTGATGTAGTTCCATCTCAGTTGCCTTTTATCAAGGTGGAATGGGCCCTGCCCCCTCAGCCTTTCCTCATAAGAGAGATCCAGTCCCTTAATCACTTTCACAGTCTTCTGCTGGCCCCACTTCAGGAGCTCCATGTCTCTTGTATTCTGAGCATTTCTGAAGTGGTTGTTGTCTTCAATGATCTAACACTGTGTAGAGAGGACTAATTTTTCTAAGGTGCTTAGTGAAGGGATGAGACACAAAGGTCACAGATGGAATCCGTGGAAATTTTAATTGAATATCTAGAGTGAGAATGGTAAAGCATTGAAACAGGAAATCTGAGAGGCTGTGAATTCTCCATCCTTGAGAATTTCAACACTCACCTCATCAGAAATTTTGACAATCTGACCTAGATTGGAAGCTAGTGCCGCTTTGATTAGAAGGCTTGTCTAGATGATCTTGAGTGGTTCTTTCCAGACTAAACAATTCTGTGAATCTTTGCTGCCTGAAACTGGTCCCATTACACTGTGCTTCAGTAATACCCATAGAGGTAGAATCACAGAATAACAGAATAGTTAGTGTTGGAAGGGATTTCTAGAGATCATCTAATGGACCTTGTCAGGGTCACCAGGACAGCAAGTTACACAGGAATTGGTCTGGATGGGTTATGAATGTCTCCAGAGAGGGAGACTCCATGACTAACCTGAGCAATCTGTTTCAATGCTCTGCCACTCTGTACAAAAAGTTCTTCCTCATCTTGATGTGGAAGTTCTTGTGTTTTATTTTATGGCCATTACTCCTTGTCCTGTGTCTGGGCACCAATGAAAAGAGTCTGGTACTATCCTCTTGGCACCTGCCCTTGAGAGATTTTCATGTATTTATGAGACCCCCCCCTCTCAGCCTTCTCTTCTGTGGACTAGACTGTCCCAGCTCTCACAAGAGCTCTCTTGTAAGAGAGGTATTCCAGGCCCACCAACATCCTTGGACTACACTGGACCCTCTTCAGTAGCTCTTTGTCTTTCTTGATCTGTGGAGACCAGAACTGAATACAGCACTCCAGATGTGACCTCAGTTGACCTGCTGGCCATGCTACTCCTGATGCATCCCAACACACCACAAGAGCAAACTGCTTTCTCATGATCAACTTGATTCCCAGATCCCCACAAAACTAGTCTAGAAGGTCAGCCCTGAAGAAGGTGAGGGATTAATTCTGTAGTTATAAATTATGGTCCTCATGTATCTCCAAATTATATTTGCCTTTTTGCAATTTTTTTGTCTAAAGTTCATTATTTCACTATAGCTCCTGGAAATGCCAGTAGGACTGCTGTCCCAAGAGACTTTGCATCATTCCTTTATTCAGCTGACTCTACTAAACCCTTCTAAAACTTCCTTATTTTTTTTGTATCCCTCTTTTCCTTCAGTTAGTGAGAATTCTTTTAAGTTTGAATCCTGCCCTTCAGAAAGTTTGCAGTCATTACCAGATTTCTTAGTAAGGGATAATTTACCAAACATTTTTCTCATCTAAATAATGAATAACACTATGATATTACAGTAGCAGAATAAATACTTTCAGCTTTAGTCAATCCCTTCCTAACGACAGAGAACAAAAAGCTGCTGTCTAAATGCAGCTTTATAATAATCCTTTTCATCTACCTTAAGCAATTTCATCTCTATGTTTTGAACTCTTGCTATGAGCATGTTGTATGAAATAGAGGTGCTTTCTTTTTGGCTGTTTTTGTCTTGTCTTGTCTTTTTGTTTGTTTGTTTGTTTAGATTGGGTTTGTTTGTTTGTTTGGCTGTTTTTGGTATTGTCTTTTAATGGTAATTTCTGATGAAGTGGGCAAAGTATCTGGCTGGTTCAATATTTCTTTCATCAGTATTGAAGCTACATGTCTGCACCAAAGTTTTCTGTGACTTCTTTCCTTTCTTTGCCAGTTTACTGATGTTCTTTATGCCTTCCACATTTTCTTCATGACCCCAGATGATTCTACTTCCCTGTGAACCAAGAATGGCAAAACACATCAGTGCTATATATTAAAAATCTTAAATTTTTCTGATAATTTAAGATATTTTCTTTCATAATTGTTTTGATTTTTCTGCCTTTTTAGATATCCTGGAGTTCATTCGTGTGAATACGTTGATTGCTGGGCTACCATGTTCTGCCTTGATTATAACCAGAACTATGAGAAGATTTCTATTTTGCCAAAGCTGGGACTTGCTTCTTGAGACACATATCAATATATTCTCAATTTTTCCTTCTAATCATATCACTCTTTCTAACAAATGTCTGTTAGGTGAGTTAAATCACAGCTCTTATCTTACACTGCTTACGCATCTTCTTGATTGTTTCCCAATCTGTTCCCACTGCTGCACAGAAATCACAAACATGTAACAGTGAGTTCATTTACTGAACCCACTTCCTTTATATGATACTGACATGAATAACATTATCCTTCTTACTTTTAAGGGACTTTATCCAGTGTGTTGTAGTTTCTCCTTGCCAGTCAGTCACAGCTGAAGATATTCTCCAGTAAAACTAGTGAATGTCACGCAATATGTGCAAACCCCTTTCATGGCATAGAAACCACCCTCCCACAATGACTTATGGACCATCTTCCCAAAGCCAAGGAAACTAAAGCCCTCCTGGTGAACCATCTGTGCAACCCTGCTTTCATCTGTAGGATGAATCTGTCCTGGTTTGATACTTTGACCTTTGATAGAAGGATTAATGAAAATACCGTCTGAACCTCTGACTTCTTCACCCTTGCTCTGAGCCTCATTGTCACTTTTGATCCATTTAGAGGCATTCATAGCAGTATTGTTAGCATTCAGGTCTTTTGTTAAATCACATTCACTTCAATAGCATATGCTATTGAATAATCATTTTGGAGAGTTTTTCTAAGAATTTGTCATTAGTCTCCATGCAATAACTATCTGTCCTTGGGGACACTGCAAAATCGTTTTTACACACCAACACTATCGTAAGGTATTATTTTTTGGTCTGAATTAGTTCATGCTTTATTGGTGCAAGAGTCCTTCATTAAAAAGCCAAGACTGACTGTTTTCTATTAATTGTGTCTCAGTAGTTCCTCACTGTGAATACATGAGACCAGGCCTGTTTGTTCACACCATTAAATGTCAAAGATGTGACTGCTATGGATGAATATCAGGGAGATTGGAAAAACTGAAAATTTCTTGATTTACTTTTGTGGAGGTGACCGTCAGGAATGAATTCAAAACTGAGAAGTCATAAAGTCTCCCCATGGATAAGATTTTACTTACACTTAACATTTATTTCCTTATTTTTTAAATCAATGTCTTATTTATTTACACATTATAGCTAGCAAATGTGGGAATGATCTTGCTAGTACCAAATTGTCTTCTTATGCACGATCCATGTATACATGGTTAAAATGTTGACTTCTGCACATCCTGTTCTTAATGCTTGCTGGCAATGAAAATTTGACTTTCAGCAAAAGACATAGCTTGTTGCAAGCATCTTTATGCTGTAAAGCATTTGTTGCTGTGGTTTTCTAGCTACTAATTTTTGCAAATACTTTTCTTTGGTATTAAATACACAGAGATAGAATGTATGTGAATTTTTCTTCACTGGTAATAATGATGATATCAGGGAGTAGGGATGGAATACTCAATCAATTATTAAGGTTGAATTATTTTAGGAGGACTCCTGAATTAAAGGGAAGACTTTTAAGTTTAATATTTAGTTTCTAGACACTACATCAACATTTTCAAAATGATACTATTTATTTCAAAAGTACCTTTTCTTTCTTTTTAAATACTATGAAAAAGTTTTTTAATTAAAATAGTATGGCATTTTTCTCTTCAACATAGCTTAAAATGTAAAAGAAAATGTCTAATTGAGTCTTGAGCCAGATAACATTTTATTCCTTCTTAATAAAATTGAGAATCAAATAATGTATCCTCCCAAAAGATGTAGAAGAAAAGAAATTTCCAGTTATTATAATTGAGATATTTCACGTTCATATGTCAAGGGAAGCAAACTGGAGATTGTTTATAAGATGTGAATTAGGAAGGGAATACAGTTTTGGTTGGGAACACATTGCTGCTAGATTAAGGGTTGGGCTCAATGATCCTAGAGGTATTTTCCAGCCCTAGTTTTTATAAGTAAGGCTATGATGTTATATTAGGAAAGAAGAATTTTATGCAAGTTTATAATATTACATGTCTATTGAAAGAGTAACCAGGTGTGCTAGGTCTAAAATACATAAAATGAAGGCAAAATAAAACTTGAAATTGCAGTAATTTCATGATTAAAAGCCGCACCTGATTGTAAGCCGCATGTGTGGGTGTTGGCAATGTTTAGGTCTTCGTCCCTGTATAAGCCGCACCGGAATATAAGCCATATTTTCGTTTGCAGGGAGGACCTGCGTGCAACAAAGTAACAAATTAGTAACAGAATTGAGGGATCCCTCCCCTGGCCCGACTCTGCCCTGCTGTGTCAGTGGAGCGGGAGGCACGGAGCCCACCTGCACCCACAGCGGTAGCAGGAGTGGGAGGCACAGAGCCCGCTCGCAACCATGGTGCTGGTGGGAGGGAGGCACAGAGCCTGCCTTCACCAGCGGCACAACAGAGTAACCAATTTGTAACAATCACGAAATCCCGGGTTTTACTGGCAGGTGCTGCGCTTGGCACCTCAGCTTCCACTTCCAGGTTTGGAAATTTCAGAACTTTTTCATATATTAGCCACTCCTGAGTGTAAGCCGCATTTCCAGGCTGGGTGCAAAATTTTAGTCAAAATGATGCAGCTTATAATTGTGAAATTACTGTACTTTGATAACTGAACAGGTCTTCTGAAAATTAGTTTATCTGTTTTTTCTGAGATCTGTCGGGCAGGAAGGAGGGATGTTGGTTGCTCCAACTGGATTTGCAGGAGGGGACAGCCAGCAGATATCTGTGACAAACAGCATTGCTTCCTTTATTTCAGGTGATTCTGAATAGCTGTGGAACAGAGAGAGCTGTGTCTCATCACTGTAGAACAGACACCAGGAACTACAAGCCATTAAATTGCATTCCAGAACAAGATGGCAGTCTTTGAATTTTCTATCTAGTGAAGGAAGGAATCAGCTTGCATTACAGGTGTGAAAAATCTAGTCTGATTGATTTAAACTTAATGAATGCTGTAAACTTAGATTAGATTCTATGAAAAAGTTATTTAATGTGAGGTTGGTGATGCACTGTAAAAGGTTTCCCAGACAAATTTTGGATTCCCCATCCCTGTAAATGTTCAAAGCCAGGTTCAACAGGGTTTTTATTCTAGTCTAGTTTGGTTTTCCTGGTCTAGTGGTCTAGTGTGTACCACCCATAGTGGGAGGTATGTGTGTGGGTGTCTCTATGTGTGTGTGATTAGATGACTTCTGAGGTTCTATGTCTGACATTTAGGTTCTAATGCTATCAGGATATAAGTTTCTTAAAAAGGTCTAGAAGTTATTTTTGACAGTTTGCTAACTTAAAAATAAGTACATTCAACACATGGAAACTTATTCATCAGTTTAGCAGTTTTAAAAAATAATACATGTTTAAATGCTTATGCATTTCTTCTGGAAAAAAAAAAAAAAAAGATGACCAAAAGCCAACATCGATTTTTAAATAAAATATCTGTGTGTCCTAGAGAAGAAAAATATGAATGATAACTGAATCCTGCTATGAAAGTATCAGTAAATGCTCCCAAACTACATATCTGGCAATTAGCACAAATACCAGGACCATTTATGCTATAAAATAATAGAAGATAAGTCAAAGTATCGTTTAGAGTTGATCATTAAATATTCAAGCAACATATTAAAAGTATGCCAAATGCACAGCAAGTAGGAAACAGAATTGTTTAAAAATTGACTGAAACATATTTTAAATTAAACTGTGTGTTTAAAGATTGTAAGGCTCAAAATGAGGCCTAAAAACTGTATTATTCATTGTCACATGGAAACCACAGAATACCACTGAATATTCCAAATTATAAGGAGCACACAAGGATCATCGAGTCCAACTCTCAGCCTTGTACATGGCTTCCTCAAGAATTAAAGCATGTGACTGTCAGTAGTAAAGTAGAGGAAGTACAATAATTTCACGATTACAAGCTGCACCATTTTGACTAAAATTTTGGTCTGAATCCAAAGTGCAGCTTATAATCAGGTGCGGCATATACATGGACAAAGAATGAAAAGTTGCTGCTTTAGTTTGGAGGACAAGTGTCTGCTAAGAAAGGCAGGAGCTTCTCTTTGAAATGGAGAATGTAAAACCCCTCCCTCCAAATTATTGCAATTTTGAAATCAAGGGGCTTTCAGGCAAAGATATGGGAATTCGGAATAACAGTTCTTTACTAGGAAATTAAAATAGAAATATGGTACTACAAAGGAAAAAACTCCAAACCCTGAAAAAGTCAGAGTACAACCTGACACCCCGTCAGGCAGGGTGTTGGTAGCAGTCCCATTAAATGGTGGCTGCAGTGCTCTTGCAGTGACAGATGTGATTCAGTTGGAGCAGTGCT
>PYHW01010846.1:1129297-1139358 GCA_013186435.1 Turdus rufiventris
CTGTTTTTATCTTGGTAAGAAATGTTGGGCTGTTCCCCCTGGCTGGAGCAACTTCCAATGGGATGCAGTAATTTTATCAGTCCCACAGCGGGACTCCATAGGCCATTAGCAGAAAATGACTCACTGGAGGAAGGATGGGCTGTGAAAAGATAAAGAACCAATTAGCAGAATATCTCCCATGGAGATAATGATCACTGCCCCCACCCCCAACAGATGGTGATAGAATAGATACCTTTTATCACACTCTGTATTGTAAAGTGCAGCTTATAATCAGGTACAGCTTATATATGGACAAAGAATGAAAAGCTGCCAACACCCGGAAGTGCGGCTTATACTTGGTGCAGGTCATAATAGTGAAATTACTGTACTCAATAAGTGTTATGTCACAATCAGCTGTTTTACATCTTAGGGTAGTAGTGGACATGATCTTATTTTTCTCCCATTTTCTAAGTAATTCTGAAGGATGTCAAACAGTTAAACTATCAGGTGTAAAGCATTTTAAATGTTTTAAAGTATTTTAAACAAGATTAATGTAAAAAAAAAAAAAACCTAGCTGGTGATCTCTGAGCCTCTGATGTTCCATATTTTTTGGAGGAGACTGAGGGGACACCTCAGTGCAGTCACAGCTTCCTTGTGAGGGGAACAGGAGGGGCAGGCACTGATCTCTGCTCTGTGGTGAGCAGAGGACTCAAGGAGGGGCATGAAACTGAGGGGAGGTTTAGGTTGGAAATCAGGAAAATGTATTTCCCCCAGAGGGTGTTTGAGCACTGGAACAGACTCCCCAGGGAAGTGGCCACAGCACCATGCCTGTCAGAGGTTAAGAAGACAATGTTCAGAGGCACACAGTGTGATTTTTGGAATGTCCTGTTGGGGTTGGGAGTTGATCTGTAATTCTCAACATGGGAAAATTTTCCTTGCTGTAGACCTTCTCCCTGGTGCCCTCCTCACTGCCTTGGCAGTGAAGTCTGAAGCACCGGTGTTCAATATATTTTCCTTCTCTGCAACCTCTGTTTCCATGTTTCCCTCTACTAAATCAACATTTTCCATTGCATTTTTTTTGTTATTGATGTATTTTAACAAGCCTGCTTGCTGTGCCTGATAGATCTAACTCCAGATGGGCCTTGGTCTTCCTCATTGCATTTCTGCATACTCTGACAGCATCCCAGTATTCATCCCTGCTTCCCCCTTGTGCGTCTTCTGTTTACATCTGTGTTTTAACAGGAGTTCCTTCTTCACCCAGGTCCCAGACATTTTTGCTCAATTTCTTCCCTGGGGATGCACCATTCTTGAACCAGAAGGAAGTGACCCTTGAGTATCAACCAGCTGTCTCGCTGTTTTTGTATAAAGCTTTATTGCATTTTCAGATCTTTCTCATTATTGTCTGAAAACTATGCATTTGCAAACACGTCCACCTCTGTGGCCATCTGCTCTTTTCTTACTCTCTTTTTATTTCATTCTCCCTCTCCACACTCTTAGTTTCTGATTGTAGCAATCTTCAGGAGCTTGTTGGGCTCAATTTTGACCCTATATTCAATGTTCCCAGGTACAGAAGGAGAGAAAGAGTCAAGACAGTGGCATATTTCATGCTTGATTTTTTTTTATTATTATGACACATATTTACACTCTCTTTTGTGAGTACTTCCTGAAAATACATTTCTCTGCATTTCTAGGCATAAGACTGTACTAAATGTATCTTCAATTTTTTATTCCATGTTAATAAGCTATCTCTTGTAATTAATATGAGATGTATATTACACTAACTTTCAAATAGACGCTTCAAATAGACATGCAAATTACACTTTTTTCTTTTTATTTTTGTGAAGTTCTACATTGCTTTTCCTTTTGTGTGTGAATTTATTTGCTTCAATATTATTTCAAAGAAGTATCTTCCTGCATTTCATCCTGATGTACAGTCAGAAGTCAGTTTTAAAAGAGGCAAAACTTTGCAGACATACTGTTTTGTTTTCTTTGGAACTGTTTGTGAAAATGTCAGCAGATTTGCAGGAAACAAAGCAACATGAAGGAGTAAGGGGATAGTTTTGATCATTGCCAAGAACTAGCGCAGCTTTTGGAACCCAAGGAAAAATAATCCATCTGTTTATCTAATACAACTTTTGATATTAACATTACAAATCCGCTTCCTATTATTAGTGTTATTATTTCTCCTATCTTGTCAAAACCATTCAATTTACAGGAAAGGAATGGGGAATTTTATTCCACAAGAGACAAGAAAAATTCTTAAAATTCAATACTTGCCTTAAAGAATTAAAAATTAGGTATTTAAAACAGGGACCAGGCAATCTTCTCCAGAACAGCTCTGATATGAAATCCTACTTTCTTCAAATTTAGAAACATTGTAAGGGTCATACTAATGTTTAATAAAGCACATAAATTTATTTTTCAGTAAATATAATGTGCATTTCTTCAAATGTCTTTTTCTGTTCAACACACCAGTCCTCTATCCAGGCTCAGCCACTAATTCAGAGTTCATGTGTTTGAATGATGATGCTCCATAAATTGCTATTGTAGAGCACAGTGACATAAATAAATGTGGAGGGAAGAGTCTTTTGTAACTTAATACAGTCGGGGAAAATTACCATCTATTTTCTTCATCTGAAAAGATAGGCAATAATAAGGAGATGGTCAGGCAGACCTGACCAGGTAGGAGCACAATTTTGCAGACATACCTGGTGTTTCAGAAATTTGTAGGGGATGGCACAAAAATTGGTAATCTGGAGAAGTTGAATATTTTTGTGATGTGAGCTCAGTTTAATATTATTTTTCAAGCATTAAAAATTTTTTGCAAGGATTACGCACACCTACAAGTGTATTCCGGCAACTGGCTGATCCTTTCCCTTTGGTGTTTGCAAGTTTGCAGCTACGTGTTTTATTTTCCGTGTATTGATGCAGATTTAAGAGGCAAGACTTTCTTCTGACCCTTTCAATAAATGCTAATCTCAGCTGGGTATTTCCCAAGCCCCAGCCCTTGGGATATGAGCCTACTCAGATTGGGCAGTGTAGGAAGGGAGGATGGTCACTGTGAGGCTGCCATGTATGGAATCTCTGGGATTTAAGGGGAACAACACAGAAATAGGTAGTGAGTCTGGAGAGGAAGGCTGTCTCGTGTTGTCTCTGGAAAACACACTTTTGTGTTAATCGACACCCGTGGCCACACTATTCCTTTTACAGGCATGGTCTAGCCCTTAATCACTGCATGTCGTAAGCCCAAATGGGACCATTTCCAGTGCTGCGCATTAATATTATTTATTAGAAGGCCCAATAAAGCTTTCCTCCATAGCCAGGCTCTTACTGTATGGTGTCATTACATAAATAAGATTTGGAAGACTGCTTCCACTTACAGGCATGTAACAGAAGGCTTAATCTGAGAGGCCAAGTAGGATGTGATTTTGGGCTTTTTTTTCCATCAACATTGCAGCAGACTAAATATTGAGGATGATTTGGGGACTAGAGAGTTTCAGCCAAAAACATTTCTTGCAATAAATTATTTCCCTGTTTTTATTCCTTCCCTTTAGAGACTTGGAAGGTTGGGAGTTTGTTTTGTTTTTTCTTTTTTTCTTCTTGTTGTTGTTTGTTTAATTTTTTAAATTTTGTGGAGTATATACCAGCATCAGCTTCCCATATGTTAGAGGCATCTCAGGGTTTATTAGTCAGCCTAAGTCAACTGAGATTTGTTGTATTTGCTTTCATAAAAGCTGTGTGTACTATATACCTCTTGAACTGGAAATCACACAATGCTTCTTATTTGCCTTCAATCACTCACAGATGCAGAATGGTCAGACCATTTCCCTTTAAATTGACCTGAGGGATTAGGGGAATTCAAAGGAATTTCCAGCTAACTAGTGCCTCTGATTTCCCTGACTTTATTTCTTGAGCCTTCGAGGTCAGAGTCTCTGGTAACTTAATCTGTCTCTACCTCCCTGATTTGTTCACTTCCTTCCTTTTGTTTGCCTCCAGAGCAGTAACTGAGTAGCCAGGCTCAACTCCTGTGTTTGTGTGCTTCCAGAATTTTAAACCAAACTGTTGTGTAAATCTGGTGGGAGGAGGATGCTCTGTTAAAAGCACGGGAGTTTGAAATTCCCCTTCAGTTTATGCCTGTAATCTGCAACCATTGGTAGGTGTGGAATTACATCAAAGGTAGATGTGAAAAACAAGCCTGTTGGCAGCAGTTTAAATCTGGCATGCAGGGATCCCAGCTTGCACTGAAAAAATCCTATAGTGATTGGAGAAAGACTTACAACTGGTCCCACTGCAGCAGAGTATTGGGAACAAGTGAAGGTCTTTCAGCACTCGTAAATCTGTCCTGAAGAAGAAGATTCAAGATGTTCTGACTCACAGCAGAAGATACAAAATCCAAGGAGGGGAAGGGGAAAGTTGGGAAGAAGAGAGAAAGGCCACAATCTGCTTTCAGTCGGGGGTGGTTAATGGCAGTTCTCCATCTTTTGTTGTTTTTTGTTTCAGAAACTGGTCAGGAGTCTTTGTGTGTATTGTCTCAATTTTATCAGGGGACAGGAGCTTACTTAGCAGGCAGGTATCTGAAAAGTGGCTGATGCTTTTAAAAGTATTTCTAACTCTTTTGTTCTCTACCTGCTGTCATAACTTTGGTGTTTCTGGTTTTGACATCTGCTCTTCATCCAATTACTTATTTTGACTAAGTACTTGTAGGGAATGAAAGAGGCTTCCTTTCAAAGAATTTTTGTGTCATTATAGCTGTGTATCATTACAGAGTAGATAGCTGACTGCCATTACTCTGTAAGTCAGTTTCTATTTAAAAAATTAAGTTTAAAACCAATCCCAGTAAACTTCCAGTCAGATTGGTGATTGAAAAACTAAAAAATGCTTTTTCTTTTTCCTTGAATTTTTTAACATGGAAAGAATTCATAAGGAGTATTGATTCTATTTAAAAATCTCACAATGCATCAAATATGATCGATGGAGTAAAAATCTTCTAAAATATGAGCAAGATCTTTCCAAGGAAAACAGTAATTTTGGTTTGTGTTTGCCAAGTAAAGGAAAACTACATCTCTCACCATTACTACAACTGCCACCTTCCTGTCCAATGTGTTATGGTGATCTCCCAAAAGCTAATTTAAGTGTATATTTTACCTACTCATCCTGATTAAAATGAGGAAAACAAGTAAAGTATGAGGAAAAAAAATACAGCGTATGATTGTCCAGGAATAGTGTTGGAGCTTTAGATAGCAAGTAGTTACCACTTAAAAGTTTTAATTTATGTTATTTCTTCACAGTGCCCAGACAGGTAAAGTGTGTGAGAATGGAACAAAGCTTGAGATACCTCTCAATCCATCTAAAGTAGCCAGAAGTGTTTCCAGCAGTTTTGTCTTATTTCTTCGGAATTGAAAGAGCCTGAGGAAACCCAGGAAAATGTTAAGTTTTAGAAATCAATGGGATCTAGGAACAGATATGGAGAGAAAATATAGATGATGAACTCAAAGGGAAAAAATATGTCAGTCTGGTTTTGAACTGCAGTCTTATCTTTGCTTGTTCAAGTTTCAGAAAGGAGGAAGGAAATGTTAATGAAGGTACTGTATCCACAAAACTTCCTTTTAATCCTGTGTCTCCTTTTTTTGCACTACTCTGTCCTGTCATTTATTGTTTACTAATAAAAAAAAATGTTATTATACAAGGTAAATAAAACCTTAACTGTGTGAAATATTTTTCTTCACTTTCATCCAAGCATCTTTCCATAAATTGTAAAAGTAAATTGTTTCAGACAAAATTCAAAAATGTAAATTAGCTTCAGCATTGTTGTGATTGTTTCTAACAGCCTGTGGAAGTCTGTATTCTTTTGGCTTATCCTGGACGCATATCCTTCTGAATCAAAAATGTGATCTGTAGTTCTTTTATACAGAATTCTTCCCATGTTATACTGGTGGATGAGGCACATTTATTAGATCCCCTCAGCAGAGAGGGATTGGCTGTTTTCTCCCATCCATCTCAGTTTGGGAAAGAGGTATTGGCAGTTTAATAGAAGTGACCTCTAACAATAAGACTGTGAACAGAAGTGTAAAGGGGGCTTTGGAACAATGATTTTATTGAGGAAAAATATGGGGGAATTTACTTGGCACTTGGAAATCCATGGCAGGCTAGCAGACTGTTACAGCCAAAGCAGGAAGCTGCACACCCACAGTTGTGCCACACCAATTCATCAGGTCTAAAAAAGTGGAGTACGAGACATGCAGAGAGAAAACCATCATATAAATTGCAAAAATACGTGTTTTGTAGTGTGCTATACTCTTTTGTTTTAAATGATACTACAGATGGTGGTACATTTTTCCAAGCCTTCAGGGAAGCTAGACGTAGATTTCAGAACAGGGAAGATTTTTCTATTATTTAGTCTGCATTTATTTTGGCTTCTTTCCATCTTCTGACTCCCAGTTATAACTTCATGGACCAAAAAGCCTGTGCAGCTCCATGCTTCAGACCACCATGTACTCCCTGAACTTATGTAGATGATGAAGAGGAAGAGGGCCTGGAAGGGTCACTTATATCAGTCCTTGACTTGAATAATTGTGATGTCTCCCTGGTTTCTGCATACTGCAGTTAATCATAGCAGTATTTAGCTGGTCTTGCTGCATTTTAAGTATGTGAAAATAATGGAACTGAATTCCATACATGAAAGCCTAGGAGCTGTGGTTTTGATCATACTGATTAATCCTCCATTTATGGAAGTTCTCTGAACTTTCTCTGACATGTTAGCAACTTTCTGTTTTACCTGAGTTTCCAAGAAATTAATATTGATGTTTGAGTTCAGTCACACCACTGCTATACAGAGAACTGTCACTTCTTGTATATGAGAAATGATGGCTTTTTCATATGGTTTCATAAAGTGTATTGATCTCTTTTGCCGCCAATTTTCTATTACAAATTCTTTGCTAATTTTGACTTTCCTATTAGTCTTGAGGTTTTTTTTGTTCACTGTTTTGCAAATACCTCCCTCCTGCTGAGTATCTGTTTCAATTTATTTTCCCTCAAACACTTAAACTTGTCTTTTTCACAAGACTCTCATTTTGTGACTTCCTGCCTATATTTCTGACCCCTCTAGGACACTCTGGTTTATGATCAAACAGGCTTGTTCATAGGCTCCATGAAAGAAGAGACTGTGCATTTGTAAGTTTATTTTTATTGAATCATAGTGAAAATTGCACCTTGAGGGAGGGCTTTATTGCATTTAACTACTTAACCAGGATTTATTAAAAATAAACAGCATAGGAGTCAAGACCTTCCAGATGGGATCTCCCTTTAAATTTTGCTTCAAAATATATACAGACTTATGTGTTATCTACATATAACTCCTCTGATTAATGAACCTTAGATCAGCCTAGATTAGTTGCTCATTATTTTTGGTTCAGGTACTCCAAAAGTCTTTGTATACCATGGAATTGAACAGGTTGAGTGTAGTGACTGAAGAGGAGCTTCCCTTCTCAAGGCACTTCTATGTGGGAACAATAATTAAAAACACCTCATAGGAAGAATTGACCTGTGCCTCATCCTCTGCCATAATTAAGGCCATTACAGCATTTATGGACACTCTGCCATTTTTAGGAAGTTAGTTTGTTGTCCTGCAGTGCTAAATACTAAATAGGTAAACTCTAGCTTAAGATCAATATTTGTGGGAGTTGAGGGACAACTGGACCTTTGCAGCGAAAAC
The DNA here is from genome assembly GCA_013186435.1 of Turdus rufiventris. Classification (NCBI taxonomy): domain Eukaryota; kingdom Metazoa; phylum Chordata; class Aves; order Passeriformes; family Turdidae; genus Turdus; species Turdus rufiventris. The sequence goes on from PYHW01010846.1 coordinate 1,136,988, forward strand.
ATCTTTTACCAGATTCTAACTCACAAATTATTTATACTGTAAGAAAAAAAAAAAGTTTTTCTCCTGGTATTTTGAAGAGTCCAAAAATTCCAGTTACCAATTCAGTGGCTTGATTTTATAGAATTTTTATAGGAGAAGAAAGCATTTTGCTATATAAGTGGAAAGGTTGCAGTGAGCCAAGTTTTTATCTGTTGCATCAGTGTAATGCTAAACAAATTCTACTGATCCTAGTGCAACGACATGGGATTTTTTTCTGGATTCACATTGGACTTACAGAGATCAGACTCTACATTTCTGTTTTTTGAATGGTCTTTAGGGAAAGTATTGGCAATATTTGAAGGATTTCTGTAACATGCATGAACTGTGTGTATATGATATTTTTTTTTCTTTACATGTGCAAATGACAACCTTTTAGAGACAACAGGAGGGAAAAAAGTCTGTGGCAGAACTGACTTACAGGCAAAATACAAAATACCTTTTTTTTTTTTTAATTTCTTTTTTTCTGCTAACACTACAGCATTGGTAAAGTTTAAATAAGCTACTGCACAGCTATAGAAGAAATAGTCACAACTGTATTACATCAAAAACAGGAGCTCAGGCAAGCAAAAATCAAAGCCTGTGTCAAGTACATCAAGATCACCATCAGGCTTTGTCTGGCTGCTAAAAAAGAGCTTACTCTGGATAAAGGGGGAAAAGGCAGAAGGAAGCAAGGTTTTACAATCATAACTCACATTCCACATCACATAGCAGCTAGTCCAGGCTTTGTCTCATCCTTTAAATCTGTTCTTTACTGAGGAATTAAAGAAAGGAATGAGAAATCCACAGAAGGAGGTGTGCAGTGCCTGCACAGAGAACCTCTCTGAGCTGACATCTTGCTGTAATGCCATTTAGACATCACCACTACCAGCTAAAGAAAAAAGAGCACGGCTGTGTGCTGTGTGTGCCTTCCCCTTACCCCCTGCACACTTGTGCTCATTACAGCTCTTTCTTTAAACTGCTGGCTAGACAGCTGGCCATGCCTCAGAGGAGCGTAGGGTAAGGGAGCATATAAATTACTGTTGCATTTTATGGCCAAGATAAACTCAAACTGCAGGGTTATAGCTTGAACTGACACACAAAAAAGAGAACCTTGCAGGTCTGAAAAGCAAGGGGAAGGAAAAGGAAAGTAAAATGTATTTCAGCTAATCTAGAATTGGGGGGCAGGTGGGGAAAAGACACATAAAAGATAGATTTTCTCTAGGTCTAAAGAGAACTAGGTTAGCACTTCCGTGTTTGTAACTAATTCTGTAATTTCAAATTAGTATTTTTAAGAAGCTTTAGACTTCTTTGTAATATGTCATTATTTATTTTCAAAGTTGGCAAAGAATATGGGTGATAATTTTAAAATTGTACATTTTATTAAAAGAGGCTTAACACATATGTAATTTCAGGTAGGTGAGTGCTTGGATAACCTTCCCAGATGAACACTAAGCAGGTTAGTCTACTTGGACCTGTCTGTGGTGGCTCCGTTCCTCTCACAGGTTATAGCCTGTTATTTTTTTTAAGGGATTCAAGATATATCTGAGTCTAAAAGAGTTATTAAGAAAATATAATTTCATTCATGTTAATTTCTGATTGACTTTACACAGGACAGAACAAATAGTGGCTCTTAATTTCACAGAATCACGGCATGGGTCGGGTTGGACAGGACCACAGCAGGTCATCTGGTCCAGCTTCCCTGCTCAAGCAGGATTATCCCAGAGGACCTGACATGGGAGTGCATCCAGACAAGTGTGGAATATTTCCAGTGAGGGAGAATCCACACTTTCTCTGTGCACCCAATGCACAGTAGAAATATTCTTCCTCATGTTCAAGTGGAACTTCCTGTGCATCAGTTTCTGCCTCTTGTGCTATTGCTGGGCACTGCTGAGCAGAGCCTGGATCCATCCTCTTGACACCATCCCTTCAGATACCCGTAGTCACTGATGATGAGTTGTCTTTTCTTGAGTCTGAACAAGCCCAGTTCCCTCAGCCCTTCCATTCATAAAAGAAATACTCTAGCTTCTTATTCATTTTGTTGCTCATACCTCGACCCACAACAGGACCTCTGTGTCTCTCATGAACTGAGAAGTCCTTCAGTGGACACAACATTCCAGGTGAGGCTTAACTGGGGGCTGAGCAGAGGGGCAGGATCTACTTTGACCTGCTGGCACTGCTCTTCCTGATGCACTCCAGGATTTCCCTGGCCATGGCCACCAGGGCACACTGCTGGCTCATGGAGAGCTTGTTACCCACCAGGACCCACAGCGCCTTCTCCACAGAGCCGCTTTCCAGCAGGTCACCCCCAGCCTGTGCTGGTGCCTGGGGTTGTTCCTCCCCAGGTGCAGGACCC